>PVHX01024555.1:0-23791 GCA_004024805.1 Geosciurus inauris
CACCCCATCACCTCCCTCTAGTCTTCTTCCTTCTAGTGCCAGTGGCTCCTTCCTGCCCCTCCTTCCCCTCTCTCTACCCCTTCTTGGAGATTCTTAGCACATCTGTCCTCCCTTATCTGTCCCCCACCCAATAGGGGGTGAGTGGCGGCTAAAGTATGAGCGAGCTGTGCGAGAAGTGGACTTCACCAAGAAGCGGCTCCAGCAGGAGTTGGAAGACAAGCTGGAGGTGGAGCAGCAGAGCAAGAGGCAGCTGGAGAGGCGGGTGAGGCTGGCCAGGGAGCAGGAGCCTGTGCCTGCGAGGGCTGGGGGCTCAGCACCACATGTCAGCCCAGTGAGTAGCTAGAGGCAGGGAACCTTCAGGAAGAATAGAGACAGTCAGCTTGTTGGCCTGAACTGCAGATACAACCAAGAGCAAGCTACTGTCAGGGCATCTTAGTTTCCTAGACCTCATCCCTCATGCCGGGGTCTTCCTCTTTTCCACCTATCTTACTCACCTCTCTCCACCAGTACTTCTGGGTCTTTCAATGGCTGCTGACCTTGTATCTCATCTTGGCCTCTAGCTTGGGGACCTACAGGCAGATAGTGATGAAAGCCAGCGGGCTCTGCAGCAACTTAAGAAGAAGTGCCAGCGACTAACAGCTGAGCTGCAGGACACCAAGCTGCACCTGGAGGGCCAGCAGGTCCGCAACCATGAGCTGGAAAAGAAGCAGAGGAGGTGGGTGGCACCCTGCCATGGGCTCAGAGAGCCTTCTAGAGCAGCTATAGATAGGTTTTGTTCATCCCCTCAGGGAGGAAAGAAGGATCTGAAGTTGGACAGGAAACTTGCCTGCATGGTCATTGGTCCTGGCATGAGAATGGGGACTCACTCTTGACCTCCAGGGATGTATCGGATCACATCCCTACTGAAGGCCTGCCCAGGCCTCTGCTCAGATCTGCTCCTGTCACCTTGTCCAGGCCCCATGCAGGAACCACCTCATCCCTGTGCCTGCCCCTTGCCCCTACTCAGCTCTGTCTGTGTTGCCTCTCACTTGCCTCAGCTACACAAACACACTCTCCTGACTAATGTCGTTAAACTACCGTGCCACTTCCATCTCATTATGGTAATGACACAAAGGAGGGGGGCAGCCCTCACAGGAGAAAATCCAATCTAAATTAATTTCCCTGGCTGGGGATGGGAATGGGACGCCTTTATTAGCAGCACGGAGGAGCCCACACACCCTAGGAACAGCAGGGTGCCCTAGGGAGCGAGAACAGCACCCATTTTCCCCCTACAGAAGGGCTTCTGGCAGAGGCATCAGTTGCCTTTGTGAAGGGCAGAGCCACCCCCTGCCCTGGGAGTGAGGGGGCAGAGTGGAGCCCTCCCAGCTCCCAACTACCAGGGTCACCCTGGGCCTCCCAGACTCCCTGCTGCCTCTTCTGCTAGCTGCCACTCTGAGGAGAGTGAAGGGAAATAGGAAAATTTTCTGTCCCTCCCAGCATATGATCCACTTCCCCCATTCTTATCTTTACCCCTACTCTGCCCTTTTATCTAAAGGCTGGCACCCTTAGCAGGACCCCGCCTCCTGAGCACCCTAATGACAGTGCCAGCTTGGCCTAGTTACCATGTCACCATACTCCCTGCTGGGCAACTTATTAGGTTTCAGCTGCCCGGAGTTTTCTTTTCTTTTCTTTTTTTATTGGGGTGGGGGGTGTGTGTGTGTGTGTTCAATTTCCACAGGAACCTGATTAGCGATTCAGGGAAGGTGTTAAGAGGGATTTCAGCAATTTGCTCCTTATTTAGAATCATTGGCTGGAAATGGAAGGCTGAGAAGTGAGGGTGAAGGAGGCCCCCACTGTGTGCCTGTTGAAGCATGCTGCCAGTTGGGCCTGGCGGGAATGCTGGCCTCCAGCCCAGTGTGGGGTGTCCTGGTGGTGACCTGGGTACTGCTGGAGCAGGTGGCCCTGGCTAAAGGCAGATGCCCAGTGGCAGGGTCAGGAGCCAGCAGCTAAATGCACAGATGCTGAGTTGAATTGTGGGAAGTGAGCTGGATGAGGCAAGACATCCATTCCTACCCATTCCCGTGCCCACTCTGTCCTCACTTGGCCCCTTATTCTTTGATCTTTTGAAATGGGAAAGGTAGAGACTTAACTCCTAAGAAGAGAGTCTGTCTGCCTTTTTCCCAGGAGCAGATCCCACAGAAAGGGCCTGTTTCATGAAATGCCTCAGACCCAGGGCTGCTCAGCAAAGCTTCAGTAGCTTGACCTATAACCTCTGAATATCACTCCTACCTCGCCACTGTTCCAAAGTTAGGGCTATATATCCCCCAACCCTGCTTATGCCCCGTCCATATCTGGGGTACCACTTCCCAGCAGTCTCTGTGTGTGGGACCCCACTCCACCTATACCTGAGGGGGTCCCGGTGCTCCCTTACAGATTTGACAGTGAGCTCTCACAGGCGCACGAGGAGGCGCAGCGGGAGAAGCTGCAGCGGGAGAAGCTGCAGCGGGAGAAGGACCTGCTTCTTGCTGAGGCTTTCAGCCTGAAGCAGCAACTGGAGGTACGTGGTGCTACCTTCCATGGCCCATCCCTCCAAGAGACTGAGACCTGCCCTACGCCAGCCTCATCTTCTCTTTTGCTCCAGGAAAAAGACATGGACATTGCAGGATTCACACAGAAGGTTGTCTCACTGGAGGCTGAGCTCCAGGACATTTCTTCCCAAGAGTCTAAGGACGAGGCTTCTCTGGCCAAGGTCAAGAAACAGCTCCGGGACCTGGAGGCCAAGGTCAAGGATCAGGAAGAAGAGCTAGATGAGCAAGCAGGGACCATCCAGATGCTGGAGCAGGTGCTTGAGGCTTGGCCAAGGGAGGGAGGTGGCATGGCAGGAGCCACTATCATCCCACCACTAACCCAGGGTGTGGGCCAAAGGAGTGCAAGATCCAGATTCATTTATTCATTCACCTCTTCACTTGTTCACTTACTCCCAAAATGTTGAGTGAGCACAGGATCTGTGCCAGCCACAGTGTGAAGACAATTAAGCTTTCCACAAAAACAAATCTTGATTGAGCTCTAGTGGTGAGGGGCTTAGGAGGCACTGCAGCCAGAGGGCCATGAGCTCACCCAGCCTGCCACTGAGCTGCCAAGTCCATTCAGGGAGCTAGAGCCTGCAGACCAAGCGGAAAAGCTGCAGGATTGTCCCCACGCCCAGCAGTCTCTCCCTGGGCCTGGGCCAGACTTCTAGTCAGGGAGTCCAGCTTCTCTGGAGAATCCTGCTGCCACTGGAGCAAAGTGTGAGCTAGCAAAGGGAACTAGCGGCAGAGATGTTCCCTGCTCCTAAGGTCAGGAAAACTGCACAGCAGGACGGGGCCCTGCTGGAAAAGAACCCAGTCCCAATTCTCACCCACCTCTAGGCCAAGCTGCGTCTAGAGATGGAGATGGAACGGATGAGACAGACTCATTCCAAGGAGATGGAGAGTCGAGATGAGGAGGTTGAGGAGGCCCGGCAGTCATGTCAGAAGAAGGTATGGCACCTGGGCCCTTACCTACCAGTATAAATACCTGTTCCACCATAACCACTTTAAAGTGAGGGGCTTCGGGCTGGGATTGTAGCTCAGCGGTAGAGCGCTTGCCTTGCATGCGTGAGGCCCTGGGTTCAATCCTCAGCACCACATACAAAGCAATAAAATAAAGACATTGTGTCCATCTACAACTAAAAAAATTAAAAAAAAAAAAAAAAAGTGAGGGGCTTCATTCCCTGTTTTAGCCACCCTGCCTTCTGTTGAAATTCTGAATCTGGAATCTCTTCTCAGGATCCCTGCGTGGGCCAGGATGTGTCCCTTAGAGCCTATAGACTGTGCCTACCTGTGCTGCTCTGGGGTGTCCATTACCAGCTAGCCTGGCCCAACAGGTCCTCACTCTGCAATGAGTTTTACTGTGGCTCAGGTGGCTGTGTGACCTACCATCCCCTCCCCTTAAGCTTCTGTGAGACTCTAGGAACTTTTGGTTTGGGTTCTGACCTCTCTGGGGTCACCCATGCTCTGTCCTTTTTTCCTGGGGTGGGAGACCCATCAGGGAAGGACTGCCTGACCCTGGACTAAAGGGACTATGGGCCTCTACCCCATGGTACTCCAGTTAAAACAGATGGAAGTGCAGCTTGAAGAAGAGTACGAGGATAAGCAGAAGGCACTGCGAGAGAAGAGGGAGTTGGAGAGCAAGCTTGCTGTACTGAGCGACCAGGTGCATGGGCCCGCCAGCTGCCTGTCCTACCAGCTTGGGGATGGGAGAGCAGCCTTGGGGACAAGAAGCTGGGATGAGTGAGGGTGGGGAGCGCTCTAGAGCACCCACCTGTGCTGCTGTAGGGGTGTCCATCAACTATGGGATGGGGACATCACCATACATTGGCACACACAGGCCAATGTACATTGGTTGGTGTGATCCTGACACATCCAGTATTCTTGCTTTTTTGGGCAACTCTGAGAATGAGGGAAAGGATGAGGAGTGGACTTGGGAAAGACAAGAGGAAACCCTGTGGTAAAGCCCAGAGTCCCAACTGCTGGTATCCATCAGGTAAGCCAGCGGGACTTTGAGTCAGAGAAGCGGCTGCGGAAAGATCTGAAGCGCACCAAGGCCCTGCTGGCAGATGCCCAGATCATGCTGGACCACATGAAGAACAATGCCCCCAGCAAAAGGGAGATTGCCCAGCTAAAGAACCAGGTATTTTTATTGAAAGGAAGTTGTTGGTTCCAGGGACAAGGGAGCTTGTTTTTAGGGTTTTTTCCTCCTTCTTGCTCTTCTCATGGGTTCTTTAGACCTTGGGAAGGAAAGTGACAGGAATGTGGGGAGAAGCCAAAGACCCCCAGGGTCTTTGTATGTTGTGCAGCCAAACTCCAGGGTGGTGTGGGTAGGACCTGGTGCCCACCATCTCTGTTGTGGGAGGAGTACCTGTGTGTGCACCACAGCATGGCTGTGGCCTTGGGTCTAAAGTGAATGGAGGAGGAGGAGAGTGTCTGAGCCCCTTCTTCCCTTTGAATGAGCACCCTGCACATTCCTCCTGCCTTCTGAGAATGGCTGATGTTTCTCCCTGGGGTGGGGGTGGCTCTGTGTCCAGCTGGAGGAGTCAGAGTTCACTTGTGCAGCAGCCGTAAAAGCACGGAAAGCTATGGAGGTGGAGATCGAAGACCTTCACGTACAGATTGATGACATCGCCAAGGCCAAGACAGCGGTGAGGGTCCGGGTGTCCAGGGCAGAAATTGTGCAGCTGAGGGAAAATAAAGTCATGACAGTGGTTGCCTTCACCCCATATGGGTTCTTTTATCCCAGAGCTTTCTGCAAAGACAGTGGTCTCCTATCCTCTGCCTCTCTCCACTCAGAGCACAGACCCGGGAGGAGAGAGCCAGCCAAGGCCCATCTCCCTGTTTAACCACCTGCTTTCGGGAGCTTGGCCACTTGGCCACAGGCCCCAGCACCATAAATAAAGGCAGCTAATGTGGCTAAGGGATGTAAACAGGTGCCTGGAGATTAGCAGAAGCACCGATAAGAAATGGGGTGGCTCAGCTTCCCTCCCCTCCCCCTGCCCAGCCCACTGACAAGCCCAAGCGGCAGCTAATTAGAGCTCTTATTTAATGCCTCCCTTTTAATTCCCCACCTCTCCTGCGGCCCATCCATCGGCAGAGAATTCGCTACCGGAATGTGGCCACTGGCACCTCCTTGGGCTGGGAATGGGGCAGGGGAGGATGCTGGGTTTGGCCGTTGGCTTCATGGCCCCCTAGCTAGTCACCCTGCTGCCGAGAGGTGCCAATCTCACGGGCTTGATTTATCCTCCTGACATTTGTGCTCTTCAGCAGTTTTCAGGTGAGTAATTCAAATTCCTTAATTGTGTTAAAAAAGGCTGTTATAAAATTACCATTTTATTTAAATCCAAGTTAATAAATTTCTTGGCGGAGGCTTCCCCAGCTCCCCACAGCCCAGTAACAAGATGGATGGGGCAGAGAAGGAGCCAATGCAGTCATTTTGGTTTGGAATTACAGGCTAATAGATTCATTCATTTCCTAAAGCTGCTGTTGGCTGTCTCTTCCCCTCCCCCAAGAGTGGACTGGCTGTGGGGGCTAGATGACCCAGGGAAAATGAGAATCCAAGCCGGGGGTCATCATCACCTTGAAGGATACTTCTCTGGGGCTGAAGCGGGCAGAGTACACATAGGTCAGGGGCTAGGCTGATAGTGCCAGGATGTCAGGTCATTTGTTCTGGGAAGACTTTTTCTGTCTTCTCATTAGCCTCAAAAGAGCTGCCAGAAAGCAGCTGTCATTTAGCACAGAAGACCAGAGCCTGCCTATCCTGCCCAGATAACCCTTTCCCTCATCTCCCTGCCCAGAGCATGTCAGGCAGCTCCCTGAGTATCATTGGTCCTGAAACTCACTCCAGCCAGTGACCCAGCCCCCTCATCACCCCACTAGAGGTGGTGGCATGGGGGCAGGTTTGGACTTGCCACCTGGGGCCTTCAGGCATGCCAGGCCTGTGGCCCTCTGATCTGTCTCTGCCTCCATCCAGCTGGAAGAGCAGCTGAGCCGCCTTCAGCGTGAGAAGAATGAGATCCAGAACCGACTAGAAGAGGATCAGGAGGACATGAATGAGCTGATGAAGAAGCACAAGGCTGCGGTGGCTCAGGTACCCCTCCTCAGGAACACCCTGCCATGCAGCACACCAGTCACTGCCCTTCTGGGCCACCTAATGGGTCCCCCTTTTAGCCACTATTTTGGAATGGCTGCAATGTGGGAGCCAGGGTACCCTGGCCCTCAGTGGGGGTTGGGGCCCTGGACTTGTGTTTAGGGGGATACTGTATACCATGCTCTCACCCCATTCCCAGGCCTCCAGGGACCTGGCACAGATGAGTGATCTCCAAGCTCAGCTGGAGGAAGCCAACAAGGAGAAGCAGGAGCTGCAGGAGAAGGTGGGCACTACCTTGCTAGAGATGGTGCGGGGTCACTGTGTGAGGGTGATCCCCTAAGCTCAGAGTATGGAAGTGTGTCCCTCTGCCATCTGTGTTCCAGGTAGTAGTGTAAACTAGCAGGAAGAGCTAAGCTCAGAGCCATATCACCATAGCAGACATTTTGGCTTCGGCTGCCTCATTTCACATTTCTATTCCCTCTCTGGTCCTTAGCATTCTCCATTCTCTCCAAAGGGCAAGATACGTGCCAAGAGCTGGGGCAGTGAGGGGCTCCTCCTCCCACCTTCCCCTCCGCATGCCTCAGCCTTCTGGTCACCATGGTGATGTCGCCTGCCCCAGACTCTGCCCCCTCCTTTTTGGGCTCAGTTCTTTCTTCCCTTGTTCCCCCCACTCCACTCCAGCTACAAGCCCTCCAAAGCCAAGTGGAGTTCCTAGAGCAGTCTATGGTGGACAAGTCCCTGGTGAGCAGGCAGGAAGCGAAGATCCGGGAGCTGGAGACACGCCTGGAGTTTGAAAGGACCCAAGTGAAGCGGCTGGAGGTGGGTTCAGCTTCTACTGTGCTGCAGGAAGCAGGACAGAGCTGCCCCAGCAGTTGGAGCTATGCATGCTCTGCAGGGCTGGGCAGGCCAGGGACACTCCTCAGAGGCCTCTGCCAAGTTGCCAGGCCAGCTGACAGGGTGGGGACCCTTCTCCCGCCTGCCTGGCCTGCTCTCTGGGCACCGCGAAGCCTGCCTGCTTTACATTCTGTTTCCGTGCTTGCTTTCTGCCAAGGGACCAGAGCAGCTTAGCTTTTCGTCTTCATATTTTCCTCCACCACGAGCTCCCCCCGCCTGTCCCCCTCACTCTGCTCTCTGGCAGGGTCATAAATATGCAGCGGATGGCGCCACTGCTCCAAGGGTTGAAGTCTGTTCTCATCTCACTGCTCTCTTCTCCTCTCCCCTTCCCTTTGCATTCCCATTTTCCCTCACTTCCACCCTTCCCAGCTCCGCTTTTTCTCCTTCTCTCTTCATTTTTCCTCTGTTGTTGACCTATTCTTTTTTTCCCCTTTTTATTTTTTCCTCTCCTTAATCTTGTCCCTCTTTCTTTTTTATTTTTTGGTACTGGGGATTGAACTCAGGGGCACTCGACCACTGAGCCACATCCCAGCCCTATTTTGTGTTTTATGTAGAGACAGGGTCTCACTGAGTTGCTTAGTGCCTCGCCATTGCTGAGACTGGCTTTGAACTCGCGATTCTCCTGTCTCAGCCTCCCTAAGTGCCGGGATTACAGGCTTGCGCCACCGCACCCGGCTTTGTCCCTCTTTCTTACCCTCTTCCCCTTTCTTCTTTTCTCCTCTTCCCATTCTTCTTCTCCTTTTTTCATCCTCTTTAGCCCTCCCCCCAATACTTTTGTTGTGGTTGACTTCTTTTCTTCTTTATCTGTTTATTCGTCCTTTCGCCCAGTGGAATCTCTATACTCCCAGTCAGTCCTTTCTCTTCAATCTCCCTAAGCCAGCATGCTCCAGCCCTTCCTATCTAGCAGGTAGAAAGAGAGAGGCGGGCAGAATTCTCTGTTTATGCCCCTCTTCCCTTATTTGGAAGTTCTCCTTCCAAGCTTACTGACATTTGTCTAAGCAGTCCTGCCTAAGAACTGTGTTCGTGGGTGTGGTCACTGAGGAGCATCCCTGCCACCTTGTCCTTCAACTCCTCAGTCAGCAGAGCAAGCACTAGAGTAGAATGGAAACAGGTGGACATCTGAGGGCATTGATAAACTTGATGTAAGAGGGAGTCTGGCTGAACTTCTCCAGACAGGGTCCCAGTCCTCATGAGAGCTAGCAAGAGTTATAGAAACTCAGTAGTTCATTTTCTGCCTCTCACAGCTCCAAGACAGTTGGTATTATTTCAATCACCATTTCACGTACAGGAAAGGGTTATATGGGTTGCCTGAAGTCACAAGCCTGCCAGGGGGCAGAAGAACCCATTGGATTGGTGGCTACACAGGGCTGACCTGCTAGGTTTGTCTCCTTTTCTCTTGGGCCCCAGACCCTTCCCTCAGGTTACCTTTTGCTCAGAAAGGAAATGTTGTGGTTTAGACACATCAAGTGCTGATCACAAATGGCCCTTAGTCATCCTGTAAGCTGGGTCTGTTACTTTAGAGACATAGGGACTAGGGGGTCTCTGTCAGCAGTAGAAGCAGGATTAGATTCAGGAGCAGGTCCTTCCCTCACACTGGGAGGTCCTTCCCTCCCAGCTCATTTCTGGCTCAGCATCCTTCGTCCCGCCCAGGGAAAACATGTCCAGATTTCTGGGAGAAGAGAGATTCATGGGGCTTAGAGAGATGGCTGTCTGCTTGGAAACTGACCACTGTTTATTTTCCTCTTAATCTGAGAATTCTAAGTAAAGCCAGGTACCTCTGAGCATAGGATCTAGCTTTGGAGGCTTCTGGGTTCAGTGTATGAAGGAAACCCTACTGACCATGGAGGAGAAGTTTGCATGATAGGACCTGGCTCTGCCCAGACCTCCCTCAATCTTGGTAATGATAATAATGACCTCAGCACTTCCTCCTCTAAGTGCCTTGACATTAACTACCTTATTAGGTCCTCAAAAGACCACTAGGACAAGTGTCATCCTCCCCATTTTTTAGAAAAGCAAAGGAACCCCCTACCTCTGGCTTTGCTTGCTTGTCCACACAGCCAGTGAGTGGCAGAACCAGAGCTTAGCCAAGGCTAATAACCTTGCTGCTCCTATCCTGCCTGTCTGATGGGCCTACCTGCTGGTCTTTCTTCCTACCTGACCACCCAGAGCTTGGCTAGCCGGCTCAAGGAAAATATGGAGAAGCTGACTGAGGAACGAGATCAGCGCACCGCAGCTGAGAACCGGGAGAAAGAACAGAACAAGAGGCTACAGCGGCAGCTCCGGGACACCAAGGAGGAGATGGGTGAGCTCGCCAGGAAGGAGGCTGAGGCGAGCCGCAAGAAGCATGAACTGGTAGGCCTCCTGCCCCTGCAGACCCCACAGTAGAGGCCCCCTGAGTTGCACTGGCTACACACTCCATCCTGGGCTGAGAGATGGGATTGCAAAGATACCATAGTTTAGAGAATGGGAGTGGGGAGGAGCATGTCAAGAAGACAATCCTGAGGGCAGGCTGGAGAGCCAAGTGTAGCACCAGTGTCTCCATCAGGTAAGGCCAGGCCCTACCAGTCCAGTGACCCTGGAGCAGAGAAGACTCTGGAGGCTCATAGCAATACCCAGGTAGTTCCTGTCTGGCTGAGAGAGACTTGCTGTAGACATCCGTATCCACTGCCCAGCTCTCACCCAGAGAAAGGGAAAAGAAAGGAAGGGTGGATTTCCTAGGCTTCCAACATCTGATAGCACCAACAATACCCAGGGTCCCCACCTGAAGTGCCCACAGAGAGCAAAGTAAACATCTGGGGCAGCTGGAGAAGAGAATGGCCCTCTGCACACTGGACTACCCACCTTCCCTCATAGGAGATGGACCTGGAGAGTCTGGAAGCTGCTAACCAGAGCCTGCAGGCTGACCTGAAGCTGGCATTCAAGCGCATTGGGGACCTGCAGGCTGCCATTGAGGACGAGATGGAGAGTGATGAGAATGAGGACCTCATCAACAGGTGAGGCATGGCCTCTGTGGCATTGTGGTCAGCAAGGAGGCATTCTTAACCATCTCTGGAATGAGGCCCCAGGTGACAGTTGCAACCTCTGTGTCCCCCACCAAGCCACCTACCTACCCTTCCTTTGCTATCAAACTTCAGCCTGGACCCAGGCCTGAGGGACCAAGGGAAGGCTAGGTGCTGGGTAAGGGGTCTCCCCTCCTCCTCTCCCCAGGCCTCCTGAGGACCTGGCTCTCCGGCTCCTCCTGTTTGAGATGAGTTATTCCCCCGTTTAGCTGTGTTTCCGATGGCGCCTGCCCCACTCTGGGGAGAGCAGAGATTTAAAGGCTGTGATGCCTTGTTACTGTGCCAGAGATTTTCTCTCATAAAACCCACCCAGGGAATGGCTTAGGAGAGAGAGATTTGTAGTCCCAGGCTGAGGAGAGAGTCACAAAGAGAGAAGACCAGCAATGCAGGGATGAGGACAGTCCCTGAAGAAGCCCCCGAGAGACCTTAGGCCTGTCCCTCCCACCTCCGGGCCAGGCCCCATCCTGCAGGCAGATCTAGGTGGCCCAGAGATCCAGCTCCTTGGGGTAGAGGATGGCTTCTAGGGATGGCCCAAGCCAGGTTCTAATGACAACACCGTCACTCATGCCTTGGCCTGGTATCAGCCAGCCAGAGACCTCCCTTGATGAGGAAAGAGGACCTTGGCTGAGGAGTCCACCTCCATTTGCCCATTGATTTTTCTGTTTTCCTTTGGCTTCCCTGCCCACTGGTTTTTGGTTTTTTTGTTTTTGTTTTTGTTTTCTGTTTCCAGTTTGCAGGACATGGTGACAAAGTATCAGAAAAGAAAGAATAAACTGTGAGGACTGGGGAGCGCATGCGCTCTCTGTCTCTCCTGGCGGGTGTCTAACCACCCCTAACATGGGGTTCTCCCCAGAAGTCCCTGCTGCATGCCGCATGTGGACACATGAGTCTCCTCACTCTCCTCCCCAGCTGGTCTCTAATGCTAACACTGCTGATTGTTCTCAGGGGAGGCTGGAACTGGCCAGAGGCAGAAGGCGGGCAATGAAGTGTGCTCCTCGGTAGAATGGGGCTGGCCCTCATGCCCCTGATAGGCAGGATGGAGGCTCCATCAGAAAGGAATATTTAGCTTCTTGGGGAAGTACTCTAGCCTGCCTTCCTCAGTTCCAGCCCTCCCTCCCTTAAAGCCATGTGTGCCCACCTCCCTTGCCTGTCTCTCTGGGGCGATGCCTGTTCTGGCTCAGTTTGTCTACATCCTTAGGCTCCTTTGGAGCCTGAGCTGCCTGAAAAGAGCAGTATGTTTCATGTTTAAGTTCTACCACCTTCCTTTGGCAGAGAAGGGTAGAGGTAAGGGGTATCTGAAACTGCTTATTTGGAAAAAGCACTCAGGCAGCTAATCACTGGCCACTCTGCCACTGCAGGGGAAAGAAACAAGGCCAGTTGTGTGTACTTTGCTTACTGTGGGCACCTGGGACCGGGGCCCTGGGTGTCTATTGGTGCTGTCTATCAGATGGTGGAAGCCAGGAAATCCACCTCTCTCTTCTTTTCCCTCTTTCTGGGTGGGAGCTGGACAGCAGATGTGGATGTGCAGGCCTTCAGGCAGATCCGGCTGATCCTCTGTCAAATTTGACAGGGTTGTTTTTGGAGGTTGTTTTTTTAGCGTGGCACTGGGTTTCCTCCCCCACTCTCTTGCCTGGCAAGCCTCCTCCCCTGGCCAGGATGGGCTGGCGGCCCTGCAAAGGACTCTGTGAGAGCTAATGATAAATGTAATAGTGTGTAACAGTGATAGAGGGCCGCTGGAGCCCAGTTGTCACACACAATTAATATCCCCCGCCGTTCTGTCTCCGTTTGTTTGTTCCCCCGCGATTCAGCTCCCAGTTAACTAATAGCACATGAGCCTGGACATAAATTGTATTTGACACGAGGTTTAATTCCGACCATTTAAAATTTCAACTGCCCCCTGAGCCTGCCTGCCCCTGGAGTTTGTTTACGGGCCTGATTATTTAAGGAAAAGAAACCGAATGTCATTTGGATGCTTGCAACTAAAGGGAAGGTAAGGGCAGGCAAGCCAGCCTCTCAACCCATTTGCTGTTCTGAATTCATGAGGAAAATTCGTATTCTGGGCCCACATCTATCTGTCCCGTGTGTGTTCCAGCCCTGCCATCCTTGGACAGTAGGAGCTTCGAGGGCTGATAAAATGCACATTTAAGATCATATTCCCAACCAGTGCCAGGCACACATGCATGCACACTTGCATGCACACATACAGACGTGCACACACACCAGCATGCACTCAACGCAGACGCACGGCAATGTGCGGTTCTGACTGGGTCCCGCTGATGGCAGAGTGATGGCGTGGCTCCTTCCTCAGCAGCTCTGGGCCCTAGCTCCAAGTTATCGAGCGAGCGTGCTAAGGCGGGCAGAAAAATAATGTTTCGATTTACTTAGAGATACAGTTGTTATTGCCATAACCTTAATGAAAGCAGTAAACAGCACAGTATTAAGGGAGATTTATACAGAAACGCTTTTAACATGTAGACATAGATTTCGCGATGCATACAGCACCTCCTTTCTAAGGGCAATCAATATGGTTATGAACGGCGGTGATAAATTACCAGCTCTGAAGCTACAGAGGGAGGTTTTTTTGCACGGGTGTATAAATCAGGTGGTATTGGCGTTCCATGGGGCCCATGCACCACAGTAAATCTGCCAGGCTCGGATGGGCACAGGGCTTGCATTAGCGGTTTTGGGGCTGTCTGCTAAACTCCTGTTTACCCGGGGCATCAACCGGTCTCGTCTTTGTTATAATTCTGTATTTGACGGAAGCCCATAAAACATGCCTCTTTATTCCCCTCCCCATGAGTCAGGCTCTCTCATGGTCCCCAGAACTGAGTCTGGTGGTTTCCTCTGGTGGCGGTGGTAGCGTGTGTGTGTGTGTCTGTGTGCACGGGCTATGTGGCTATTTATTCAAGAACACAATTCAGTAACAGGACTGCTCCTGTTGACACAGATGAAAGGAAATTTTTATCAAGGAGAAATCCCAGCCTATCTGTAGCAGATAGCAGGAGAACTTGGTGAGCAGACATGTTGCAGAATTCGAAAAGCATTCTCACTTAGAAGCCATCTGTAAGCCCCAGCCGCTTCATGGGAGGGGGGTCACTGTGGCTCCAGCCTCAGAATCTGACTTGTTGGGGTCTTCCTTTAAGTCCTGGGGTCAGCTTGGCTAAAAGCAGCAGTGGGGAGCAAGGGCCAGAGGCTGCCTGAGGGAGGGAGGAGAAGGGTTGGAAAATCAGAGCCCTTGTCTGGGACTTCCTGAGCCCAGTTGGGCTTCTTGAGGCAATCTGGATCCTGAAACCTTTGCCTTTCCTAACCTGGAAAATGCAGATGCCTCTCTGTTCTCCTTTTTCTTTCTCTATTTTTAAGGGCAAAGGAAACCACAAGGTGGGTCTGGGATATGGCCAATACCTCCTTACCCTAGTGCCCAGGTTGGTGTCCTCCAGGTTCAAGTTAACTTGAAGTCATGTGAAGCCCTATTCTCCTGCCCTGTGGCCCGCAGCCCCACTCTTGTACTAAAAGCATGCAGGGCCAGGTGTAGTGGCACACGCCTGTGATTCTAGTGACTCAGGAGGCTGAGGCAGGAGGATCACAAGTTTGAGGCCAGCCTTAGCAACTTACCTACCAGCCCTAAGCAACTTAGCAAGAAACTGTCTCAAAATAAAAAGGACTGGGGATGAAGCCCAGCGGTAAAACACCCCTAGGTTCAATCCCCAGTACCAAAAATAAACAAACAAACAAACAAATAAATAAAGCAGAATGGCTGCAGCAGTAGCCACCATCTAGGGTATGGCAGACAGTAGCAGCATAGCTCTCAAGGAACAGCTGAAGGGTCTTAAATTTAACCAAGAGCCATTTGGCTGTAATTGCTGAGTGGTGTGCTGTCTAACCTTTCTGTTCTCCCTAACTCGCCAATGCATGCTTCCCACATCCCACCCCTGCCCAAGACACGCCATCTCCCCCTTTGGCTCCCTCTCCTGGGCAGCAGGTGGTCACCACCTGCCTAGCCTTGCCTACCTTTTTGCTCCTCACCCCTACAGTGAAGGGGACTCGGATGTGGACTCTGAGCTGGAGGACCGGGTTGATGGGGTCAAGTCCTGGTTGTCAAAAAACAAGGGACCTTCCAAGGCAGCTTCTGATGATGGCAGCTTGAAGAGTTCCAGGTGAGCATGTGGCCTTGAACTGGGAGGAAAGCTGTCCTGGGGCATCAGGAGCAGCTGAGCAGTGCCTTGGTGCGGAGAGGGCAGGCCTCACGTCATCTTGTGGCTCTCCTGGTATCCATGTGAGAGGCCCAGACATCTGCTGGCTCACAGAACAAGCACAAGAGGAGGCTGGCTTCTTAGCCAGGCTCTGTGTCTCCCTTATTTTTCCCAGGTAATGTTTACCTGCTAGACTCAGGGCTTGGGTATAGCTTATAACTTATTCATTCAACAAGTTTGATAGGGCTACCTGATTGAGCCCTTGGAATCAAGACTGGGATGTGGCACAAAGGACTCTGGACCCCACAAGCCTGCACAAGGGCACTCTTAATCTCTACTGTTCTGATAGGAATGGTATGAATAGGCACCAGTTCCTGAGTTCTATCATAGCCATGGGCACATTTCTATCCTCTCCTCCCTTTAATCTGGCCCCCTCAGGCTTCCTGCTAGCACCCATCCACAGGGGACACTTGCACCCTATTTTCTAGCCAGTCATAGTCTTCTGATTATATGGACAGCTACCCTGGGAAGCCAGGGCTCGCCTTTCTTATTCCCTACTGGCCAGCATAGCAGCGGGGAGGAAGAGCTATCTCCTCTCTTCCCTCCCTTTCCCTCCTGTAGCCACTTCCCTGCTTGCTTTCTGTCTTTCTCACACACACACCTCCCCATCCCCATCCTTAACCTCCAGGGCACATCCTTCCCCAGCCCCCATGAACTGGGTAGAAAAAGTAATATCCCTCCCCCTTCTGCAACTCCCCAAGGCTCCGTCCCCAAGTCCAGGCCCTCATCACCAGCCCCCAGCGGCCCCCTCTAATTGGTTTAATTTATTCGGCCAAACAGCATTTTGTTATTGCAGATAATGTCGCCTTCCCCGCCCCACTGCCGTTCACCACAGTGTGGCATGAGGCTCCAGGTAGTTGACAATGAAATAAATTGAACTAAACGTTTTAGAGGGGGGAAAAGTGATGAAATAGAACAATAGTCTAATTTACATGACATTCTCCATGAAGCTATTTTCACTGACGCAAATTATTTTGCTTCATTTCCTCCAACGCTCTCACCACCACTTTGCCAGGGCTGCTGCGTTTTCTCCTCCTTTTGCCTCCCTCCCCCTGTGTCTTTATTCTTGAGGTTTAATGCCTGTTCGTTCTCTCTCTCTCTCTCTCTCTCTCTCCCCTTCTCCCTCCCTCTCTCCTGTTCTGCATCCACTCCTGGTTTTCTCCTCCCCTCTGCACTCAGAACGGCCCTCCACAGCGTCCCCAGGGATGCCAAGGGGGTGGAAGAGAGGCCAGCCTCTGTGCTGAGCTCACTCAGCTATCGAAAGCGGCTGGCCCTGAAGGACTCTATTGGGGGCACAGGGGATGAGGACTCGCTCTTCACCACCCTGAGTGAGCGTGCCATCTCCCCAGAGAGGCCCCCCCGCAAAGCCCGCCAGGGTCCCAAGGAGGAGCCGGGCCAGGGCAGGAAGTCCAAGGAGCCTGATGAGTGTGGCTCCATCTTTTTGGAGGTTGGAAGCTGTGCAGGCCGGGGGCTGGAAAAACGGTGGGGTTCAGATTTTGACCGGGCCTCAACGGTCTCTGCTCCTGTCAGCCGGGCCTCCTCAGCCACACGGCGTGGCTCTGGGGAGGATGGGGCCCGTTCCTCCCTGAGCTTCTCACTGTCAGGCTCACCCAGCTCCCGCCGCAGCACATCCCGGCTTGAAGGCCTGTCAAGGACTCTCAGCCCATCCTGGAGCCGGGCCTCAGGCCTGGGCCGGGAGAGCCCTGACTCCCGAATGTCCCTGAGCCGGAGCTGCCTGGATGAGTGGGATGATGGAGCCAGTGTGGCCTTGAGTGAGGCACACTCACAGTTCAGCCATCCATCACTGGCCCGAAGTCTGTCTGTGCCACCCCAGCCACGGGGCTTGGCCTCAGCCACGGATGAGCCGCTCAGTTCCAGCGTCCGCCCTGTCAGCCGCAGTTCCTACCTGGACCCAGACCTGGAGGCTGCCATCAATGAGGTCTTGAGCTACAAACCTGTCCCATTCCAGCGAAGCAGGCTAGAGCCTGATTCTGATGAGGATGATCGCAAGAGTATCCAAAGTGCCCGAAGTGCCCGACTGGGTTCCCCAGAGCATGGTACCAGCATCCGCCGCTCTGCCTCAGCTGCTGATGTCTCTGGATCACGCAGTGGACACAAGAGCCGGAGCAAGCTCAGGAGCAGAAGGAGCAGCTCCAGCTCCAGCTCCAGCTCCCAAGGCTCCTCAGAGCACAAGCGGCGGAAGAAGGGGCGCTCTCGGAAGAACAAGAAAAAATCCAAATCGAGAAGAAAGAGAACTGAGACAGAGTCTGAATCCTCCTCATCCTCATCCAGTGGCTCGACTGTCTCAGGTCACAGCCGGTCGAGCGTGAAGAAGGGTCCTGTCACAGAAAGTGAGGAGGCTGAGCAGACGCACCGGCAGTCAAGAAAGGAGGAGAAGAAGCGCAAGAAAGAGGTGGACAGTCTGATGATGCGGTACCTGTACCGACCTGAGAGCGACTAGCGTAGTAGGTGGCACCTGGTATGGAGTGCAGCATGGTGTGTCCCACTCAGTGCAAACTAACTTGCTCCCTTCCCCACCTGCCACCACCTCAGGTCCTATCTGCATTCCTCATGGGCTGGCCTGGCCTTAGAGAGCCCTATGGCTACCTCAGAGAGCAGGGAACAGCTAAGCCGGTTAGTCACTGCAAACCCTGAGCCAATCCCTCAACTCATTGGTGATGTGGAGTATAGATAGCTCCTACTTACCAAGTCCTTGCCCTGGGTCAGGGACTGTGCCATGCTTTATGCTTAACCCTCACAATAACCTCACGACTAAGATGTGAAAAGCCTTGTTTCATAGAAGAGAAAGCTGAGGCTCAGAGAAGTTAAGTCACTTGCCAAGGTCACACAGATGGGAACTGATGATGTCAGGAGCTGAATGGCATGTATTTAACTCCAACACTCTTGCCCTTGCCTACTTCTCCATACAGTTCAGTGCCAAGCACGTGGGCAATGTGTGAGTGCCAGACAATACCTGTTTGAGAGCTGTTGTTCATGTCCTCATCGGGCTGGGCCCAGAAAAGGGCCCTCCCAAACTGATACCCTGGCTGTGGGTTGGTGCGTCAGTGGCCACTAGCTCTCAGGAGGGCTCTTGCTCTGCTCTACCTCACTCCCAGAGCCACCTTCGTCCCTGGCATGAATCTCGAGTCTGGGAGGACAGGGCTCACAGGGCTGCAGCCCACACTCACCACACCCTGCAGCAGACCCAGGAGATGCCTGACACCCTCTCCAACCCTCCACTTGCACGCCTCCCACACATGGGCATCACCTCAGTTCTGCTCATCTTGTAAAGTTCTAATGAATAGAAATTAGCAGCTGCTGAGTGACAGCCCCCTCCTGGTTCTCCTGCCTCCCCTGCCTCCCCCAGTTCTTCTCCCTGTGGGGAGGGAGATTTAGCAGTTGGGCCCTTTATGCCCACACCCCCACTATGGAAGACAGGCAGAGCCTGACTCACTGGGATCCCATTGTTGCCAGTTACCTTGGTGGGCGGTGACATTTTGGATCACCCTGGTTATGTGAAGCTGTTTTTGACATGGTATCCTCCCAGGGTGAGCTTGTAGCTTCCCAGGAAATATAGCCCCAAAGTACAGCCCCCTGAGGCTCAGGCAGTTGTTCCCCAGATGCATGAACTAACACACACCTGTTGCATGCTTTTACTGTGAAGCAGCCAGACAGATACTGACTTTAGTTATACCAAAAAGGATCCCTGGAAGGTCCCTTTAAGGAATGGAACAAGTGGAAGTAAAAGTTACCTGTGGCCATGGAGTGAGATTAGAAGAGAGGGATAGGGGAGGACTTGAACCCAGATCAGGCTCAGGCCAACTCATTCCTGGGCATGAGCTGCTCTGAAACCCTTGGGGTCAGCTCTGCTCTGTCACTTTTCCCATGTGGCGGATGGTTGCAGGGTGGTTTGTGGAGAGCAGAAAGCAGCTCCATTGCATCAGGGAGCCCCTTGTCAGCTCCATAGTGGGAAAAGACAGGAGTCAAAATATTTGGCCTACCATTTCAGCCTTCCCCTTAGCAGCCCTTCCAGGGCAGGAAGTCAGTGGATGGATGGAGGGGGAAGTCTAGAAAGCATGGAAGGCCAAGCCCTTCTGTGCCCTGCACCTCTGTCCCCAGAGGAAGACACAGGCCATCTCACCAACTGGTGGGCAACTAGCATATTTCAGACCCTAGTGTCCTCAGCCCGCCATCACCCTTGACCTGAAAATCATTAAGAACAAAAACACAGAAAGCTTTTTTCCTCCTCCACCCATCAGCTCAGTTCCTCTTATCCAACCGGAAAGCAGGAGTAGTCCTGAAACCCTCTACTCAGCAGGCTTTGAGGAGGATTGCATTCACTATTGGTAGAGTGGCCCCCAGCCAGAACCTAGCCAACCAGCACAGAGCTGGAGAGAAAAAGCAGCGGAGGGAGGATCTCCCTGGCACTCAGCATTAAGTGGCTTTGGGGTGCATATGCTGCCATGGGTGAGGGTAGGGATGGGACAGGGACAGAGACAGAGAGAAAGCCAAAGCCAAAGCTTAGCTTACCATCTGGTGATGAGGACTGAGAATTTAGAACATGGATTCAGCATCCATAGCAAAGTCAAGGGGAGGGGAGCTGCCACCCTGGGCTCTCCCAGTGGGAATTAGCTTATGTACCAAATTGTTTGTGACATCGCTGAGCAGGAGACACTGGCTTGTGGAGAGGAAAGCTTTTTAAACAATTTGGTTAAAATGTTCCAATTGCCAGCCGTGACTCTTGCCCTGGGGAGGAAGGGAGCTGCCTGCTGTTGGCCCGTTGATGGCTGTGGCAGTATAAGTCACTGAGGAGACTGGCTAAAGAGAACCCAAGGAAGAACCAAACAGGGATCTAGTGGATCCACAGCCAAGAGCAAGATGTGGGGTTTACCACCTCTCCAGCTGCTCCCGCCTCTGCCCATCACCTCGACAGGACAGCGTAGAAACCTGGCTGTCATTTACCCAGGTGTCTGAACGTGGGAGTGGTGAGGAAATGGCAAGGAGTACAGGGCCACCATTGATTCAGAGGGCCTGGCGGGCTCTCCAGCAGTGTCTCATTTGCATCTGGATCCCAGCCCTGGCATCTGCCCCACCCCACTCTGCCCACAAAATAACTCCACTGTCTTTCCTCAAAGCCAGGCCTTCCTGTGCCTAACAGCAGATCTTTAGCACTGGGTGCCCAGAAATTCTGTGTAAAAAATGAAAACAAAACCCGGCTCCCAATAATTTAGAATTCAAACAACCCCAAAGCTGAAATAACCCCCATTTTTTTCTGTGTTGTACAGCCATCATTGAGTTTTACAGTTTTGTCCTAGAGATACCTCAGTGTCCTTTAGTACCTCTGGTCCATCAAAATAAGACTCATTTATGTTCAATGTAGTTTGTACTAAGTGTGTTTTGTGCTATTCTGATTCCTTTAAAAATGTTAATTCATTCATGAGAATTAGAATAACTATTAGCCAGACTGCCCCATTCCTGAGCCATTTTGCATAATTGAACATATATTCTCTCAGGTTCTTCCTTCCCCCCAGGGAGGAGGAGAAGGAGAGAGAGATACTGGCCTTTTATGCACCTTGGGCACTCACCCAGGCCAGCAGGATAATTCAGGTTTGATCTTGTTTTCTTCTCAGGTATCTAATCTAGTGGCAGAGTGGAGTCCTCCCAAGGCTTTGAAGTTCAGGTTCAGGTTTACATCCTGACTGTGTGACCTTGGGCAGGATGCTTCATCTCTTTGAACCAGCTTCTCCATACCAACCTATAGAGTTGCTGTGCAGAATAAGATGGCATATCCAGGGGGCCTAGGCCTGTGTTTCATACAGAAGAAGATCCAGTGACAGAATTCTTTCTTCTGGATCTCTCACTGACACCTTGGAGAAGCTAACAAAGTGACTCTTTCTCATAGAACCCTGTTTCCTCCTCTTGTGGTTTGGGGATAGGACTTTAAAAGGACTGGTAAATAAAGGGCCCTCCTCAGATTCTTAAATCAGAATTGGAGGCAGTGGGGATCATGGAATTCTTGTTTGCCCAAGTAGACTATCTCTAGGATCTGTAGGCAGATCTGTGCCCCTCTGTCACTCAGAGCAGAGAGCAAGGCAGCAGCTCTAAGGAACCAGCTGAGAGCAGGGACCCGGTGGGAGTGGAGTCACACTGGGCTGTATTTTCTGAAATGGTGTTGAAATTATAGTGCACTGCAGTAGGCAGGAGGGGAAGGTGGCTCCTGGGCCTTGGGAAAGAGACAAAAGGTGAATGGAACTGAGTGGAACATGGTCCCAGTCCCATCTTTCCTTGCAAGATGCCATGATCCTGCTCCACCAGGGGGATAATGCTTCTTCATATCTTCAGAAGGATAGTTGGAGGCTTCCAGAGCCAGGGACCTGATGCAGACTCAATGGAATTATGAGATTTTCCCACTGGGCACCCTGAAACAAAGGTCTTGCCAGCCTTTGATTGCCGAGGCTTCATTCCTTTTTGTGAACAGATGATGCCATGATCAATGGTAGAAGTTCCCACAGGCCTTAGAAAACCCTGATTAGGAGAAAGAATTCAGATCTGGGAATATTCAATGGGGAAAGCTCCTCTTTCTTAGAAGCAATCTTTTTTAGAATAACTTGCATAAGAGAGCCCCTGCAGCTTAGCCAGTTACAATCATGCAGTCATTGGACCTCCAGTCTCCATCACTGCGGTTCATGGATGGCCTGCATCAGAATCATCTGGGGAATGAGCTGAAAATGAGAACCCCTGGGTTCCACCCAAGAGCTATCAAGTCAAAAATATTAAGAGGAAGGACCCAGGACTCTGCAGGTGATTCTTACACCTACTCAAGTCCCAGAGCTCTGCTCTCCAGTACTCCTGTCCTATGGGTTTTTTAAGTTTTCAGAGTTGAACTGGTGTGCTCCTTTCTCTAACTATATTGAATGTCTTCTAGGTGAACCGAGAAGTCTTTACCTAGCAACATCTGGTATTCGGAGTGCTCTAACAGGGCTTTGGTAATCCAGGGTAGAGGTGTCATTTGTCCTTGACCTTGTCCTTGCTCCTCTCTCCCTGCAGCCCCACCAGCCACTGGAAGCCCCTTGCCCCTGACCGATCCGATGATGAGCACGACCCTCTGGATGGCACTTCTAGACCCCGATACTCCCACAGCTATCTGAGTGACAGCGATACAGAGGCAAAGCTGACAGAGATGGATGCATAGCCCAGGGGAGTGGCTCACAGCCCTCACACCCCACAGCCTCCGGCTGCCTGGGCATCTCTCCTAGGAAATGGTGGGGCACTGATCCCCCACTGACTGCTGATCTGCATGGGAAACACCCTGACCCTCTGCTGTCAGGGGGACTTTCCAGTCTGTGGGTGTCTGACATCCCCATACAGAAGAGGTGGGGAAAGAGGAGTTTCTGAAAACAGAACTTTTTGCTCCTCCCTGCCTCAAAAATGCCACACTCTGGGCTTCTACCCAGAGCCACCATGGGCAGTGGCAGGTGGCCTGGCACTGCATGGAGCCAGCACATTGACCTCCATCTCAGCCCCCTGCTCAGGGATGATGGACAGGTTGCCTACTGGGCCACTCAAGGTTGCTGGGTCCATGGGGAGGAGTCAGGGGAGGGAACAGCAATTCCTTCCTACTGGTTTGGGACGAGGGCTTTCTCTTCTCAGTGCCTGCTGTCTTTTTACTTTTTAATTTAAATACCCAACCTCTCCATCACAGCCACATCCCTGAGAGTGGGAGCCGGCTGCAGTGGCAGCTGGGGCCCCCAGGAACTTGGAAATCTCTTCATCTCCACTTTTCTGGCTGCAGTCCTTTCTCTGTGCAGCCAGAGAGGCTGGTGAGCAGAGCTGGGGCCAGGTTCTTAAGAGTCAGCATGGGGAGGGGCTGCCAGGTGCTTCTGGTTGGGCTGAGCAAGCCTCTACAGACGGGGTACGTAAATGCCATCAAATTTCCAGCCCCCACCTACCCTCTTTGTCTCATCAGTGCGCTAAGTGCAATGACCTATTTAATAGTAAACCCTGCACCAACTTGGGGACTTGTCCAAGCACTGCCTCCCTCCCCTCTGTACCAGTTGCCTGGGTTATAAGCTCAACTTGAGAAGAAAGGCCTGGGGTTGAGGGCTTGTGGTCAGAACCACTGAAATGGGAGTGTCGGTTGATATTCATGTGTGTCAGACACAAGTCCTCGCCCAGTGCCCTGAGCCAGTGTCATCCCCCTGCCCCACACACTTATCCCAGACCTGGCAACAAGCGGTCCCAGCCCCCTCCAAAAGTTATCCCCTCAACTCCACCAGACTTGGGGGCCAAGGGCAGTGCCTGGAGCCTCTCCCATCTGCTGTCCCCCTTCTCTCCTGCAATTGGTTTGTACTCACTGGGCTGTGCTCTCCCTGTTTACCTGATGTATGGAAATAAAGCCCCTTTTCCTCCTGGCTACGCCAGTTTTCCTGCCTCTTCCTTCAGGCCCAGGGAAAGTCCCTTGTGGTCACAGGGGTGAGGGCAGAAGCAGGACTGATGGGGACACCAGAGAGTCACTCTGTTCTTACCTTCTCCCATGTCAGACTGTACCACTTGGAGAACCCTGGCAGGTCATTTTGGGCAGGCAGGATGAGGAGATTAGTCAAGGATTGCACAACCCCAACTTTTGCATTGAGGGCCTGTGGATTGTAATTCAGGTTGGCAGAGCCTCATCTCCCCTGGCCTCCGTGAGGGAATGTTGTTGTTGTTGTTTTTATTGGTACTAGGGATTGAACTCAGAGGTATTTGACCACTGAGCCACATCCCCAGCCCTGTTTTGTGTTTTACATAGAGACAGGGTCTCACCGAGTTGCTTGAGTTGCTTAGCACCTCGCCTTTGCTGAGGCTGGCTTTGAACTCGCAATTCTCCTGTCTCAGCCTCCCAAAGTGCTGGGATTACAGGCGTGCACCACTGCACCCGGCTTATTGTCTATTTTTTTTTTTTTTTTTTTT
>PVHX01024556.1:0-23788 GCA_004024805.1 Geosciurus inauris
GTTTCACACTCTCCTTGTCCACAAAAGGATTGATTTTTTTATATATATATTTTTTAGTTGTAGATGGACACAATGTCTTTATTTTATTGCTTTGTATGTGGTGCTGAGGAACGAACCCAGGGCTTCACGCATGCGAGGCAAGTGCTCTACCGCTGAGCTACAACCCCAGCCCCAGGATTGATGTTTAATGATTAGAATTTTCTCTTTAACAATTGAGTCCTAAACACACAGAAGAATATTTTTAAGACTTTATGAAAAAATAATGGAACTGATGCAGCCAGGCATGACTGATCTAGAAGATATTTGTCATTTTTTAAAAATTAGACAAAATACTTGTTAGTTACAATATCTTATGTGGTTCCTGATTTCTCCTGTGTCACCTTAGTTATGCAGAGATTTATCAGTGGCTCAGGAGGTTTCAGCCTGATTGCCCTATGTTTGAAGACCCCATCAATCTCTAATGGATTGATGATGATTTCATTATGGGCTGCAAAATGGTGATATTCTCTCAGGCCTCCTGCAGTTCCTATCTGAGATTGTTCTTCAAAAATAAGTTTTCCTGGGACCTTGGAATACAGTTCAGTGTTAGAGCACTTATGTGGCATGTTCATTCCCTGGAAATGTATTAAAATTTTTTTTTCTTATTTTCAATGTGATTAACCTGGATATATAGTTGGTATAGAAAAGATAGGCCAAATGATGTATGCTTCTTTCCCTTGTTTCTTTTCATAATAATGAGTTGGGGTCTTAGTAACTTCTAATGATGACTAATGAGGTTTCCTTTTTTAAGTATGTTTATGAGTTTATGGATTTTTAAATATTTGAAGTGCCCCAATTTGTTGTACTTTTTATTCTTATGGAAGCTCAAATTATCCAAACATGCTCTGTCCTCATTTTGTAATTGAAGACAGACAGCACTGTATCCAGTGTTTCTTCCCTACAGGAGATAACAAGGTGCCGATGAATTTCAGTGATGCTTTAAAAACCAACAAAAACTTCATTACTGAATAAAGATAATATATATTCTTATTCTTATGTAGAGAGGAAGTCATTTTTTAAAAATTAAACCTTTCCTTTTCATAGAAAGAGGTCATGCCAGAAAAAGAGGGCATTTTCTAATCTAAGACTAAAGGAGAAATATAAATATGTTTTGGGTGGGTGCCCACAAAATGCTAAGCTCTCATGGCTATTTTAAATAATAGTAAGCAGGAAGATATAGTTAATGAAACTGTACACATCACCAGAAAATAAAACATATTTTAATAGTTCTTATTTTAATTTATGAGAAGCATTCACAATGTTTAACATCTCTTGTTTTCTTTAGAACCTATCTCTACATTAACTGCTTACTATTTATCCTTTTCCTATTTCTTACCAGCAGGCATTCCCCAAACGTTGGCACTTTGATAATGGCCATCTACTTATCTTGGCCTTGGAGGATCAAACCCCTTGACCATCTTTCGAAAGCAGTTCTATTGAGTTATCTGTAATGTTTTATTCCATCTCCAAATTTTATCCTTAATTTCTAGACCCATCTTTCTATCATCTAAAGGAAATTTCTAGTAAAATGCCACTTCATCTTCAAACAAAATGTTTTCTCTTTATCTGATATGTATTTTTCTTAATATTTTTATGTATCTCCATATCAAATCATCATCATCATCCTGCTTATCCAGAATCAGAAACTTTGTCATTTTTATTCCCCTTGTTATCTGATAGCTAATCACCTACAAACTTCTAAAATAAATGTCCTTGGTGGACTTATATAAACCCAATCATCTCTATTAGTCCTTCATGATATGCTAACTCGAGGTGTCATGGTTTTTTGCAAGCACACTTGCCACATCCCGAGTGGCTTTCAACTTTGCTCTGTCTATACCACATTAAAAAATAAGACTCCCTATATTATATCTTCCCATTTATAATACATCAGCCATCCCACATAGTGTAAAATATAATCACATGTAATAATGGTCACCTAGCTTTTCAACAGGCTTCTATGCTTTAATCTTGTCTTTCAACTGAATCATAGAGCTTATTCTTCTATATTACAAAAGGAAAAACAAATGGGTTGTTCAGGGAAAAAACAATGATAAAAGGATAAGAGGATAAAAGGAATTAGAAAATGGAAAACAATGATCTGTGTTGCAAAGAATTTTGAGTAAAGAATTGAGTTTTGTTAGCCAATGACAGGCTATGTGGCACTTCAAGGAAACTGAAAAGAGATAACACTCAACATACTGTGCTGGAAGCTACCTTAATATAAAAACACATTAGTGATGTCTACAATTTGGAGGCACCTGTTTAGTTGCATAACCCCAAAGAGCTGTCTTATTTATACCATACAGCTGTGCCAACATTAATAAGTCATGTCTGTCATTTGGGCATCACTTTCCAAATCTGTAAAAGAGGCACATTAATTCCCGTTCACTTGTTTCACTTATTTATTACAAAGATAAGAGTCTTCACTGATCTGATTTGGTGTGAAGTGCAGATTGAAAAAAAAATACAAGCTGTGATAAAAATAAAATTTAAGAGCACATGGAATTGCAAGAGTTAGGAAGTGCTGAGATTACTGTTGTCCTTATGTTCTTATTTTGTTGTTGATGGTGAACTGATAAGGAGAAAAAAAGAAGTAAAGACTTTCAAATTTAGGGCAGATGAAGAATAGGCAAAAATAATAGAGAATAAATACTTGGAAAATCTTTATTGCAAATTTATCTGCTAATTTTTCTATCACATATTCTGCAAGGTAGAGAAGAAATAGTATTCCTCATGGTGAGATGAAGATACTACTATTTAACAATATTAGTAATAGCCAAGACTTAAGATTTTCCATGATCCATACACTGTGATATTCCTTTTCTCATTTGTTATTCTCATAATTCTATACGATAAATGCTAACATTTTGTAGTTAAGACAAATGAAAAGTGGAGGCAGGATATGGAAATAGTTTTTCTAATTGTAGAGGCCCCTCTTCAACGATACTAGGCTTTATCCTGAAAAGCTGCTCCACAGAGAATGAGAGTTACAATTTAGCAAGGAATGAAATTGAAATACACTTATTAATTCAATTGGAATGAATCCAGAATACACATAAGCAGTAATTCCACTGCTGGAAAGTAAAAAGTGTGATCCAAGTTCCAATTCAACAGGAAAACACAATGTTTTAGAGACTATACAAAAAGAAAAAAGGTAAAGACATTAGAAACCAAATAGAGATACTGTGACATTGTTTTAAAAAGTGGATTAAGTATGAGCCAGTTCAGTAAAAGTTGGAGACAGCTGGAGACTTGGGCTACAGAAAGTAATTGTTAATGTTAAAGGTGACAAAGTGGGAAGTGTGCTGACCACCTGCCAAGAGATTTTCATTAAGTTACAGAGAAATATTATTGCTGCTATATGGAAGACAGCTAAAGACATGATATAACTGTCACTTGCTAAGTCAGGTACATACAGAACAGTCTGGAAATGTAGCTTTGGTTTGGAGTGGAGGGATACCACAGTGTCTGCTGATAAAATACTCATTAGTAAAAACAAAAAGTAAATTTAACAAGGATAAATCACAGTGAAAGAAAGGAAGTGAAGTTAGGCCACCTTCAAGAGCCATTATGCAAGAGCAAAGGGCATGAAGTGGAAAAAAAAATCTTTCAAGTTTAATCATGAAAGTCTTCTGGATAAACAAGAGAAAAGAGAGATAGTAGTGGATTTCAGGAAATTTAGGTAGAGCTAAGGGAGGTGGATTCCAAGTCATATGGTAAGTGTGCTGAAGAAGGGATATGAAACAAACAAAAAAAAATTCTGAAGTATGAAGAATAGTTCTGGATATAGAAAAGTAGAAGATAGGTTTGGAGTTAGTGGTCCTCAAACCAGTACGACTGACAAAACTTAAGTGCAAATTATCTGACCTCAACCTAGACTGTCTGAATCAGAAATCACAGTAGTGAGAGGACTTCAATCTGTATTTAAATAAACTCCACAAGCAATTTTGATGCACTATTAAAATTGGAGAACTACTGATACAGGGAGTAGAATGGAGAATTCAACGGAAGGAAATTTAGCTGAATTAAATGACAAAAATGGAAGAAATTAAACAAGAAATTGGATCACATAGTATAAAGTATGACCACTAAGTTTGGAAATACAACCCATGAATTCTGCTAAAAAGAAACCAAATTTACACAATCTTTATAAAAAGAGGGCTAAATATGATAGCAATATATTACAAATGAAATAAGTACATTCTGTAATACTTATAGTGTCCAGTAGAACTTCCTGCAATAATGAAAATATTCTATATTGGCACTATCCAATATGATAGCTGTTAGCGACATGCAGCTATGAGTACTTCAAATATCACTAGTTCAATAGAATAAGTAAATTTTAATTTCACTTAAACAGCCAGCTTTGGCTAGTGATTTAAATACTGGCAATGTAAACTTAGGATTTTTTCACATGAAACAATGGGACAAGAATAATGGCAACATGGATTTTTATTTATGAGGATATTTAATAATATAAGACTTGCATTGTAAAATATATAATCATGGAAATAAATTGGGGATTAGGGATTAGCACACTTAAACATATAGGTGCCCTACATCCAAAAAATACAAAATAGGGAAGTCTTTCACATCTGTGCTTCATGGAAACAGAAAATATATATTTTTTTCTTTGGTGGGGATACACAAACGCACCAGGAACTGAACCCAGGAGTAATTTTTGGCACTAAGCCACATCAAGAGCCTGTTTTTTCATTTTTTTTAATTTTGAGATAAGTCTCACTAAATTGCTTAGGTCCTTGCTAAATTGCTAATGCTGGCTTTGAACTTTGCAATCCTCCTGCCTCATCTGCCTGATCCACTAGGATTACAGAAGTATGCAATGGTCCTTTCCAGGAGTTTCTATATCTTGAAAGCGGATTCTAGTGTCTCAAAAAAAGATGAAAAGCCTGGACATTATCCATGGTCAAAATTTAGCATCTTAGAATCTGTTTGAAAATAAACCACAGAATTTGAGATATTATACTTAGGTATTTGGTAACATATTTATGACAAATATAAAATGTGGGTATGATCTTCATAATGATTAAGTTCATGTACAGGTGAAAACAAACAGTATAGTACAAAAGCCTACACCTTAATTTTTTAAAAAAAGCCTACATTTTGGTAATAGTTAACTTCTTAAAAATTGGAAATTTTTTCAAAAGCATGAGAAGGGAATAAATTCTTATTGAACAGGAAGAAAATGTAATAATCTATATATATATACATATATACACACACACTCACACACACACACACATATATTTCAAGAGGAAGAATGAACTATTCTCTTTTCAAGATTTCAGATCATGAAGGAGAAAGTTAAAATGGCATAAGAAATGTACTCAAGGGAAGAATGTGGAAAAGCCTTAAAGAATTAAGTGAATACTTCTATCTGTTGATGCATTTAATGATGAGAACAAAAAGATTTTTTAAAATTAGAGGTTAGGAAATTTTAAGAATTGAAGCAAAAAGAGTAGAAATCAAAGAGCAAGTGAGAAAAGTATGTAGAATAAAAGCCAAGATGATGAGCAAAGGAAGAAGTCACACAAGAATATAGTACTTTCTAGAAACAAGTTACATGTACAAGAGAGGGCTATTTCACTAGATTAGAAATGATGCCGGAAGATGATGCTGAAGGAAGAATAGTTGATGATAGCTGATAAGAAATACAAATTGATAAGAGTCAATACAAAAGATCTATAAGATTTTCTCTCCCCTACTTCCTCCCTCTTAAACTATGACTTCAGCTACAGGAACACGTTAAAAAGATACAGGAGGAAAAATGTGGCTGACATCTTGGGTGACAAGGAATGAAATGGTTTACTGTTGCCTTCGTGGCTTAAGAGTGACCAGGACAATCAAATTCGCTATTACTATTTGAGGACTAATTACTGGGAGAAAAATAGATTTACTCACATGTGATAGCTTTAAATTTTTAAGATAAAAAGCTATCAGAAAACAAAGATCATGGGCACAACTCATAAGCGAGAAAAATTTTTCTCATAGGTTTTGAAAAAGAATTGGGCTACCCTGTGAATTAAAAAGCACGAAAGAATCAAGGTGACATGGTGCACTATTAGAAATAGGATGTTTCTAATAAAACAAGAATGTAAGTGAAGTCACTAACTGTAAGAAAGGAGATTGATTCAGTACATAATCATTGTTTTGTTTTGATGAAAACTTTTTCTAGTAGGTTCATGACATTTTTAATTTTAAGATTAACAGGGTTCCACACAAGTACCTTTGGTATGATGGTATCATTTACCTATGAGATAGAAAAATCTATAATCATTAAATCATTTATGAAAGAAGTGAAACAGGCAAGCAAATTTTTAAGTCACCCATAGAATTTCTTTTATTTATATATTATCTTTAGCAGATATGAGCATCCTTTTTCTATAAAGGAAAAGAAAGTATATATTTTAGGCATTGTGGACTATATAGTCCACTGTTGCAAATATTCAGAGTCAGTGTTGTGGTATAAAAGTAGTTACTAACAATATGGAAAAAAGGAGTGTGGCTATTTTCCAATTAAAATTTCTTTTGGAAACATAGGCAGCCATAAGGGGTTTGGCCTGTGTTCCACAGTTTGCTTAACTCTGGTCTATAAACTCATTTTTTAAAGGATATATTTCTGAAAGAATAGAGTATAAAGATGCCAACGAAGCAGTGGTATACATGCTAAACATAAATAAAACTCATTCTGTGATAAAAGCCATTTATTTATTCAATCAATATTGAAATAGTAGGAAAAATAGAGATCAGAATTTAAAATACATCCATGTCGGAGAAATCAGAATAAAAATGAACATTCAGGGGCTAGGGTTGTGACTCAGTGGTGGAGCACTTGCCTTGCATGTGTGAGGCCCTGGGTTCGATTCTCAGCACTACATAAAAATAAATAAACAAATAAGATAAAGGTAGTGTGCCCATCTACCAAAAAATAAAAATAAAAAAATGAACATTCATATACAGAGATGTTTTACCACCTCCTCTGTTGGCAACTCACTATCATTTCCCCTGCCACGTTCCCCTCTGTATCACAGGGGCTAGAAGCCTGGCTATCTATTGCATTTTCCAGAATCTTGTATCAGATTTGTAAACTGGGGACAGATTGAATATTTATTATGGCTTCCCTGGTGGTGATAGGCAGAGGTGTAGGCTTCTGCAGACATGAGATTTTTACAGTGGCCACTAGGCATTTCCCTACAAATCACTTGCTTTAATGATACCAACAGTAGTGAAAATTGCTGGTGGTTTCCTGCAGTCTATGCAATTTACTGACTTTCTGAATGATTGTAGCTAAATGGAGAGATTGTTGCATCCTTCCCTGAATTTCATTCCCCCAGTCTTCCAGTGGTTCAGTAAAGCAGTTAATTCCTTGTATTGAATCCCTTCATTGCTTGAAATATATAGAGGAGCTCATCTTTTTGTGACCTGTCCCTAAGTAATACAATATTATTGTAGAACTAAGGACAAAGTAAGAGGATGAGCTAGGGACAAGTCTTAGCTTATGCTTCAGTGGAAAATTGTGCAAACAAACTGGAATGTGAAAGGAAAAATAGCAAAAATAAAAGGAAATGCAGAGTACATTAAAATAATTAGAACACTAGGTAACTGAACAATTTATGAGGCAAATTTTCATATATATTAGTTATTTTTTAAATATGCATATCAGTTTATGTGAATAATATTATCTCATAGTGTAAAATATAAAAGATAATACCATAGTATATTGAGCATCTACTTAAAGCAATACAATTTTTCACAATTGTTAAAAGCACCCTGCAGGGAAAAGATTGTTATCCTCTTTCTAGAAATTAAGAGACCTTGGCTCAAAGAAAATAAAGACTTACCTAAGGTCACAAAGCTATTAAATGGCAACACCAGGATTTGAAACAAGAACTGCCTGGCTCTAAAGTTTGTACCCTTTCTGCTCTACTATACCAAAATGGTCATTTGCACATTTGCAGAATGAATCAAAAATAGAATAATTTCAGATAGATATTATTTGAAGATATATTTTCAAATTGAACTTGCTCCTTCACTCATTTTTTCATTAAATATAGTTCTTCAAAAATGATTCTGTGTAAGCTAAAGAACACTGATGAGGACCCTGTCTGCATGGAGCTTATATTCCATCTACTGTTATAATCACACTGATGATGACAGTATTTGTTGAAGTGGAAATAAATGTATTATATAAAACTAATGAAAAAGAGGAAATCATGTATTAACATTAAAGAAGCAAAGAACAAAAAAATTTACTTGTGAACATTAAGAGGAAGATTTGATTATAAAGCATGAACTTGTATACATGTAAATAAAAACCACAATATTTGAAAATCAATTTCTGAAATTCCTTCTAGTACACATTGCTGGCTTAATTATGGTCATGCATTGCATGATGATGATTTGGTCAACAATGGTTCTACAGTGATTAGATCACCAAGTGACCCGGTAGTACCTCTCTTAGTTTACTTAAGTTCACTCTACGATATTCTCACAATGACAAAATCACCTTATGATGTATTTCTCAGAAAGCATCTTTTTTTGTGGGAGGTACTGAGGATTAGACCCAGGCATGCTTAACCACTAATACATATGCCCAGTGCTTTTTTGTATTTTATTTAGAGACAGGGTCTTGCTGAGTTGCTAACTGCCTCATTAAGTTGCCAAGGCTGGCTTTGAACTCGTGATCCTTCTGCCTCAGCCTCCCAAGCTACTGGGATAACAGGCATGCACCAGCATGCCTGGCAGAAAGTATTTCAAAACAATGCTTGGCTACAGTATATAGATTCAGGCAGAAGAGTGCATGAATTTAAGTAGAAGATTTAACTAATAGACAAACACAGTTGCAAAGAAAACATTTATAAAAGATTATTTGAAGAAGTTTAGGAAATGGCAAGCAATAACAGCCATCTTATCACTAATGATATTCTGAGGTAATGAAAATGTATATAAATATTTAAGTGTCAAAAGGACTTCTGGGAGAATAAAATATACCATGGGAAAGATTAAGTGAAGTAAAAGGAAAAAAAATGAAAAATTGCTATACAACGTAACACAACTGGATTGAACTATCCAGGCAACATTAAGAAATCTACTAGTATGTCTAGACACAGAGCTCTCTCTAAATCATTGCAAGTGCCAAGAAGCCATATTCTGACCTACATATTGGCAAGGTATAAAATATCATTTCAATATTTAACTAGTGCTCCTGCCAAATATTTTTTGGTTCATTTTCTATGTATTCTTTTATATATTTAACTACTTCTAAATTGATTTTCTTGAATTAATATTTATCAATCAAATAGATGTCATGATGTAAAGTTTCTGCATTTTACTTATTTGAACTAAAGATAAAATATATCCCTTTATCATATAAGCATACAATCATATGCATTCTAAAAAATAAGCTACTGTTTTTAACTACTAAAATGTTCATAAGAAGTGTTTAGAAATCACTCGATTCCATTATCCAGCATCAAAATGTATGAGCAACAAAACAAAGGACCAATACTCCAAATGATATAAATTTATCTACTAAAATTAATATGCCATGTAAAGAGCTGTATTAAAACCTTTCTCATATTTAATACACATGGCTGAGTTACTTCATAATGTAAATGGAAAAAACACAGAGTAATAGAAGAAAACAAGGAGTGAAGCATTGAGGCATTTTATTTTCAGCAGTAACTCTGCAATTTATAATCAATGACACCTACAGCAAGTCATGAAGTACATACATCTTATTTTCTCCTCTTAAATAAAGGCATTGTATGATATCTAAGATGCCCAGAAATCCTAAAATTAAAAATAAAAATCAAAAAATTAAATGTAAAACTATATTTTAAAATACTATTATCATTAAGATACAATGTAAAAAGTGATTAGTTTTCAGATATTAATCATCCATTTACTCAAACTTGTATTAAGCAACTGTCATGTATAGTGAAATGAATTTTATTATAAGGGCAGGGATCAAACTGTACAGGCTTTTCCTATGTAGGTCAAAAGAAGCAACTCACCAAAAATAATGTCTAACTTCAAGTCAAACAGATGATTTCATCTGTATCCAGCTACCATGATACAAAATTCAAATCTATGAATTATGAAAAAGAATTTAAATATATACACATACATGTGTACATATATAGGTATGACATATAAACAAATGTACTACTATAAAAAGTTTGAATACAATGTAAATAATTTCACTTTCATTGAATACCTCTTTTTTATAACTTTTTAGATGTTGATGGACCATTATTTTATCCATTTTATTTTATATGTGGTGCTGAGAATCAAACCTAGTGCCGCACACATGCCAGGCAAGCACTCTACCACTGAGACAAAACCCCAGTCCATGAATACCTCTTGTTGAAGTTAATTTTAAAATATTTATTATTATGTCAATTCCAAAAAACAAAGGCCAAATGTTTTCTCTGATATGGGGATGCTAATTCACAATGTGGGGGTGGGGGACTACAGAAGAATAGAGGTGCTTTGAATTAGAAATATGGGAGTGAAGTGAGGGGAGGGGATATAGGGTTAGAAAGGATAGTAGAATGAATCAGACATTACTACCTTACGTACATATATGATTACATGACCAGTATAAACATACATCATGTACAACCTCAAGATTGAGAAGTTATACTCCATTTATGTATGATGTGTCAAAATGCATTCTAGTGTCGTGTATATAACTAATTAGAATAAAAATTATTTTTTATTCCAAAACAATTCAATCACTTTTTTTCCTGAAAAGCATTTAGCAGTGGTGTGGGGGGCAGGGAGGGAGGGTAACAGGATTGATCTCCGAGGCACTTAACCACTGAGCCACATCCCTAGGCCTTTTTATGTTTTATTTTGAGACAGGGTCTGGCAAAGTTGCTGAGGCTGCCTTTGAACTTGCAATTCCCCTGACTCACAAAGATTACAGGCATGCACCACTACACCCAACACGAAAAAAAAAAAGCGTTTTCTGAACATGTTTCAACAGTTTGTTATTTGGGTCATTGAATAAATTGTTGAATGAATATCTGCTTAGTCAAAAATCTTAATTTTTTCTAAAATATATCCATTATTGAAGCTAAGAATTTATCAGAGGAATAGATTAAGAAACACTTCATTGACCATCCAGTCCTAAGCAACTGTAGAACTTCTTCACCACAATCTCCTTTCTTTTATCAAACACATGGAAATACTGCATTAAAAAAAGGATTTAGGACTATTTTGAAACATGAGCAAAACCAAAAACAAGAAATACAAATGCACCATCAACCTTCAATTATATTACAGAGTTATAATAACAAAATCAGAATGGTATTGGTGCCAAAACAGGCAGGAAGACCAATGGAACAGAAGACAAGACAAACTCACAAAAATACAGTTTTCTTATACTTGATAAAGGTGCCAAAAACATACACTGGAGAAAAGATAGCCTCTCCAACAAATGGTGCTGGGAAAACTGGAAATCCATCTATAGTAGAATGAAATTTAACCCCTATCTCTCACTCTGCATAAAACTCAATTCAAAGTAGATCAAAGACCTAGAATTATACCAGAAACCCTGAACATACTAGAAGAAAATGTAGGCCCAACACTCCAACATATTGTCTCAGGAACTGACTTCCTAAATAAGACTTCTAAAGTGCAATAAGTAAAACTAATAAATAATAAATAAATGGGATGGCATCAAATCTAAAAGCTTCTTCACAACAAAGGAAATAATTATGCGAAGAGAGCACCTACAGAATGGGAGAAAATCTTTGCCACCTGCACCTCAGATAGAGAGTTAATAAAGAACTCAAAAAACTTAGCACCAAAAATTCAAAAACATAACCCAAAAAATAAATAGACAAAGGAACTGATTAGACACTTCTCAGGAGAAGAAATAGAAATGGTCAACAAATATATGAAAAGGTAGTCAACATTTCTAGCAATTAGAGAAATGCAAATTAAAACTATACTGAGATTTAACCTCAGTCAGAATGGCAATTATCAAGAATACAGGTAACAATAAACATTGGCAAGGATTTGGGTGAAAAGATACACTTATACATTGCTGGTGGGAATGCAAATTGGTACAACCACTCTGAAAAGCATTATACAGATTCCTCAAAGAACTAGGAATGGAACCACTATTTGACCCAACTATCCCACTCTTTGGTTCATATCCAAAAGTTTTAAAATAATCATACTACTACGATAGAGCCACATCAATGTTTATATCACCTCAGTACAAAATAGATAAGCTATAGAACCATCCTAGATGCCCTTCAACAGATAAATGCATGAAGAAGTTGTGGTATATATACACACAATGGAGAATTACTCAGCCATAAGGAAGAATGACTTTATGACATTTCCAAGTAAATGGATGGACCTGGAAATAATCATGCTAAGTGAAATAAGCCAGTCTCAAAAAAATCAAAAGTCAAATGTTTTCAGTGATATGTGAAAGCTAACTGACAATAAGGGAGAGAGGGGAAGAACAGATATTCAGTAGATTAGACAAAAGGGAACAAAGGGAGGGAGAATAGGAAAAGGGAAGACAGTGGAATGAATCCAAAATTATTTTTCTATGTACATATATGAATACACCATAGTGAATCCCACCATTATGTACATTCATAAAAATGGAGTCCTAACTAGAATAAGATATTTCCATGTTTCTATAATTATATCAAAATGAATACTATCATGTATAACTATAAAGAACCAATAAAAATAAATTTTAAAAACTGGAAATACCAAAGTCCTACTTAAATTTCATCCACTTATTTTATTTAATTATCTCATTCATTGTATTTTTTCATCTTGCTATCATATTGCCTTTAATATTGAATTTTATAGATACCAAAGTAAAACTAGTACTAATAGAACAATATTTTTCTATTACATGCAATATGCATAGAATTAAAATGTCCACAGAAAAGAAAAAAAAAAGTTAAAAATATAGACCAGACAGGTGTGTTGGTGCATGCCTGTAATCCCAGCATTTTGGGAAGCTGAGACAGTAGAATCAGGAGTTCAAAGCCAGCCTCAGCAATGGTGAGGCACTAAGCAACTCAATGAGACCCTGTCTCTACATAAAACACAAAATAGGGCTGAGGATGTGGCTCAGTGGTAGAGTACCCCTGAGTTCAAATCCCTGGTACCAAAAAAGAAAAATAAATATATATATATATATGTATATATACATATATAGTTTTATATATACATATATATAGAATAAGTATAAGACAATAGTATACATATATATGAAGAGAAACAAATTCTGAATTACAAATAATTTAGAAAACATCCTAAAATATTTGACAAACATATATTAGATATAGCTGAAGAGAATTAGTGAAATAGACATTAGTTATGTCAAGATTGTCCTGAACATTGCAAAGAAAAACAAAGAGATGGAGTATATAAAGAGAAGTTAAAGATATGGTAATATAAAAGAATATCTAGTTTACTTACAATGGAGGAAGAGAAAGCTTACAGAGAATTAGACAGATTATATGTAGTGATAATGATAAAGAATGTCCTAGTATTGTAGAAGGATGAGAATCTGCAGTTGAAGTTGAATACCTAGTTCCAGAACATACAGTTATGGAAATACAGAACCTGAAAAACAAAATCTGAAGAACGACAACATGAAAAAAGATTATCTTGAAAAGACAATTACACAAAAGTACTATACACAAAATGCAATGCCAAGCTCAACTAATATTCAATGATAAGAATAAAACAGCCAAATAAAGATACTTGCATTTGTACTTTGGGAAGGAGGAAATTCAGTTCCGGTGGCAAAATTAGAACTCAAAAGAAGAAAATTATAAAAGAAATATTGTAATATTTTAAAAATAATAATGACTAATGGGAGGAGTAAAAATGTGCAGGACTAAAATATCAGGAAACTATATGGAATATGGGAGAAGGGAATTGCAATTCTAATTTCCTTCCAATGTTTAGAGTAGAATGACTTAATTATAAATGGTATAAATTTAATGAAAAGGACTCAAAAATATAAATAGAATGCATAACACTCCAACCAGTATAAAGATGAAAAGGAAAATAAACATTGTTGCTCCCAAACATAGCACTAGGAAGAAATAATGGTATTATAAACAAATTAAACAGAAAAGAGGATAAAATCAGACCAATAATCAGGGGAAATTTTTTTAAAAATTAGACAAGTGTACAAACAGTTCAACTATATTAACCTTGCAAGAAAGTATTGGGATTTGACAATAGAAATTATTTTGGCCTCATCATATTGTTAACTTAATTATTCATTATGAATAAATATGGTTTACTAAATCACTCATTAAAAGATATACAATGTATAGCTCTTTTTATCTGGGTTTTGTGGGGCTTCATAAAGTAATTATTTTTAGGAAAATTTAATATATTCAACGCATTCACTCTCAGAATTTACATACAGCAGAGAAAAAAAGCCTATGTTAGAAAATATCCCTTCTATTCTAACCCTGGCTCGAGGTGATATTTTTTTTGAACAAATGGTGGTTATGAAATAGGATAGAAAAATTAAAAGATTAGAGATGTACCACTCATCAAAATATCCCATTTCCTTAAACAACCTATTGTATATCTACAGTCCATTAACCCCACCTAGAGACTATTTATATTTTCAACCCATTATACTGCTTACAGTTAAAAAGTTTCATAAGTTTACTACCCACTGGTTAAAATAGAACTTTCTTTCATTTTATCCTCAAAGTAATTCTTTCAAGCCTCGGGAAGTGCCTCTTAGTTCTAGTACTCTGACTTTGGTAAATAATGTGTTGACCCTATTCATACAATTTTTGATTTTATAAGCTTTGATAACATCTTCTCTGAGTCATTTTTAAAAAAGGATTTTAAAAAACTGTCCTAGAACTAAAGTTTTCTCCCTCAACATATTTAGTCCTCTTTATAATTTAGTCAACTATTCCCCATTCTGAGATTATTTCTAATTTCAGATGTAGAAATACATTGCTTTTGCATAAACAGCATATTTTGCAGTTTGGTTCTGAGTTATTTCATGTCAAGTATTATCTTTCTATATTGTACTTTCCTTATTATACAAGACTATTAGTCTGCTCTACTTCAAAATATTTGTATACCCAATGTTCCAGTCTTGAAATTACTTCTCTGTTGTTTACATTTTCTCCCTTGAGAATTTCCTTCAGAACCATAGATCTAAACTGTGTATTTACTGATTACTCTCAAATGTATACCTCCAAAGTAAATTGTCCTCATGAAGTCAAATTTCATATGGCCCACTACCTATATAACATCAACATGTAAATGTCCATTGAATACCTAAACATCATACCTTTAAAAAATTCTCTTTATTCCCCTCTCTCCACAACCTTCTCTTCTCTAACTTTTCTCATATAAGTAAATGGTACCATGAGAAAACATGTAAATCAAGCTAAACATCTAGTACTCATCTTTGATTACTTTGCACTACACATCATTCAGACAATGTTGTAGACCAGTTGTTCCCATCATTTTCTGTGTCATGACAGATAAGAAAACTGAGCAAGGCTAGAGGTAACCAGCCTAAGGGTTTGGGCTGTCCTAGGTCCCATCCTGCTGGTAGTTGAGAAACTGGTAAACTTTACAGATAAGACATAACCTGAACTTAAGCCCTTTCCCTATCTCCATTGCAACAACTTTAATAACCTCTTCATTTCAAATATATTAGGATTCTGAGGTTAATTGGGAAGCCCATTTATTAGTGCCAAAGGGTTTCTAGTAGTTGCATATATGGTTGCAGATCCTTTCTATGAGGTATCTAGGCTAAATTTTCTGGTATTCCTTTCAGTGCCATGAACCATCTAATTGAGTTTAGTAAGTCTCCTATTGCTTGAATTAATTAGAGTTATGTCAACCTTCAGCTATTTGTGGACTACTTTCTTCTGACAAGTCTAATTTTCCATTTTCCATATTATAAAATTTTACTTTCAGATCATATCCCAATGGGATGTTCTGCCAGTCTCTGTAAAGAACTGAAATTTCCCATTCCATTCAGCCAAATTGTTCATATACACCATTTAATTTCAGTCTAAATGTTCTGATGAGATTGATGAAAGAATATCCCCATTATGGAAACAAAGATTATAAATCCCCTGTTTAAGAAGGAAAAATAGGAATGCTGAACTATGATTCTCTCAAGAAGAACACAATCAGCTTTAACTAATAAGAAATAAAGACAGAGCTATTTGGACCAAAATACTTTGCTTATTTGAGAACTATGTTGCAAAATTTCTTTGTTTGTACTGATAACAAAGCTAAAGGATGAATAATACATATAATGCAGGATTTAAAAATAAATATTTTCTGAGCAGGGCGCGGTGGCGCAAGCCTGTAATTCCAGCACTTAGGGAGGCTGAGACAGGAGAATCGCGAGTTCAAAGCCAGCCTCAGCAATGGCAAGATGCTAAGCAATTCAGTGAGACCCTGTCTCTACATAAAACACAAAATAGGGCTGGGGATGTGGCTCAGTGGTCGAGTGCCCCTGAGTTCAATCTCCAGTACCAAAATATATATATTTTTTTTCTGATCAAGGTAAGGTGAAGATCTCAAGTAAGTTGGATTTGACTATGTCCTGTTTCACATCAGGGGTTATAGACCTTATTCATCTCACTTTCTGATATTCAACAAAATGAGATAAGCAATCTCTTGGTAAATTATTTTACTATAGTCTGTTAACCCATCTGAAATATTTGCTTATATTTCATGGTTTATGAAGAATGTTTAGAAAACTATTTGAAGGAATAACATATGGCTAATGTAGGAAATTTTAATGCTTTGTAACTTTGACCTACTCATAAAAATCTCAGATATAATGAAAGATAAACCCTATTTCTCTTAATCCTCCTTCTAATTTTCCTCTTCCCTGTCATTCCTCATTCTCACTTAAAATTAGTTTCTTTGTCTAAAGCAGCTCAATTTAAATTCAGTGGGTGAGGTAGCACTTTTCTTATTCTTTCCTTTGGTGACATCACAAAAACCTGTTGACAATTTCTAAACCTAAATCATGATAATCTCTCTTCCTTCCAAACAATTATCCTGGGTTTATTGGATTTATGATTTCTACTTGGACAGATGTCTTAGTGTTTTTTAACCAGGTAGCATTTCTGTAATATTAATGAATATGCAGTTGAAATGTTGTGTGTCACACATTCCTTTAATCAAACATTTCTGTGCACCAAATTTTTATGCCTTGAAATAAACTGAGAACTGAGAATGTAAACAAATAACAACAAAAAGGACATTGTTCCTGTCTTGTGAGTTCAGAGTATAGGGTATATTAGAAAATCATTAATGAAAATATAGCATAATAATTACTAAACTATTATATGGAAGGAAAGAAGATGACCAAATAATAGCTCCTATTTCAACTGGGCAAGAAGGAGTGGGAAATCATAAAAACCTTTGGAAATGAGAAGATGAGTGGGTGAAAACCAGAAAAACAAATAGCAGATGGCCAGGAAAAGGAAAAGTTATGAGCACTCCTGGCAGAGGAAGCACTTATCAAAAGGCTCAGCTGTTAGAAAGTATAAGGTACTTACAGAAAATAGCCAAATTTGGTGCACAGAATATACATACTGGTCTGATAAGAAAATTAGTTAATGAATATTTATTTCACCAACCATTTAAGATATTAACAGCTTCAGGGAAGCAGTAGAGTTTAACTGCAAGAAGCATTTAGGGAGGCAGACTGCCTGAATTAAAATCTTGACACTTCTGCTGTGTTAGCTGTGGAACTTGATGCCAGGTACTTAGTCTCTCTGTACCTTAATAAATAGCCTAGTCTAGTCTAAGAAGTAGTATGTTCCTCATATGGTTAAGTATTAAATGAGTTGGTGCATGCAATGTTCTGGGAAGAGTGCCTGGGAAATAATAAGCACTGAATATGTGTTAGCTTTTATTCTTGGTACAGATGTGTGAAGTCAAACAAGGTCACTGCCTTCATGGAGTTTCATAGTACCAAGGAGACAGACATCAAAAGAGAAAACAAAATAAGTAATTTAATTTCCATTTGTAGGAAGGAGTAAATAAATAGCATGATTATGATGGAGAATATCAATTGAGGACTGCCTGCTTTAGACAGTAGTGGAAAAAGGAAAGTCTCTGCACAAAGATGGCATTCTACCAGGAATTTAAAGGATGAAAAGGAAGCAGTCGTGGGAAAATACAAGCAAAGAACATTTCAGGTAAAGGAAGCTATAAGTGTTAAGGCTTGAAGAGGGGTAATATCTTAGTATCTTGGAAAGGTTAAATTATGAAGAGCCTGGAACACCATTTAAGACCTTTTCATTTTTTGCAAAGTTAATGGAATGCCACCACAGGATGATAAATTGGGAGTAACAAGATAGGACATGCATTATGGAAAAGTCACTTTGAGAACCAAGTAGAAGATGAACTGGAGAGAATAATTAGGATGCTAATTGAGAGGTTCACACTCTTGGTCAGAAATTAGAATAATTGCCTACGAAATAAACAAACCATATAAATAGTAGCAAACAGGTGTCATTTGCTGCCTCTTGCCATTAAACAATAGTTTTTATCCTTGATCTAAGACTATACCATTATCTTTCTAACTTCATCTTGCACTAAGCCCACTCTTTCTCACTCCACGAAAGACACACAGATCTCCTTGCTGTTCCCTGAAGATATTAATATAGTACCTACCACCTGGCTTTCACATACACTTTTCCCTCGACCTATTTCACACTTAGGTCATTCCACAGGATTTAGTTGAAATAATTACTTCTCAGCAAGAGCCTCTTTAGCTGCTCTAGAGATTTACCACTACTTCTACTCAAGATACCCCCTACCCACTTTTGTTTATCCCAGTACTTATCATCCTCTGATCAACTAGAGTCAATTATAATTATTTATTTCTTGTTTACATAAGATACATGAGGACAAGGAATTTGTTTTCTCCTCTACTACATCACCAAATGAATACTTATTAAGTAGTTGTCAAATAAGTCAAATAATGTTAACATGAACTAAACTTGGTATCCGGGATTGAACACAGGGATGCTTAACCACTGAGCCACATCTCCAGCCCATTTTTTATATTTTATTTAGAGACAGTGTTTTTGCTAAGTTGCTTTGAGCTTAAGTTGGTAAGGCTAGCTTGGAACTCATAGTCCTCTTGCCTCAGCCTCTTGAGCCACTGGGGATTAAAAGCATGTGCCACCCTGACCAGCAACATGAACTGAACTTCTAAAACTGATTTTGGAGGGCCAAGTACCTCTGTCTTACAGATCATTCTGATTCCCATAAACACATTTTATAATGTTTTTTAAGATAAAAGAAAGTTTAGAGATTTGGAAGAATTAGATATTTAGAAACATAATGTAAAGAAATGATGTATGTGAAAGTGATTTTCCTGGCAGTAAGTTACTATTAACAATAGCATTATTCCCTTCTGCTTTAGAAATTATTAGAATAAATATTTGAATATTTTTAAATATTTTTCATTTTTCTTCTTTCCCGCCTATGTTTTTCTACAATGACTTTCTATTTTTTCATTTCACACATTTCCACTTGAATGTTGATAATATGAAGACTGGGACATGAATTGCCTCCTTTAACTTCTATTACCAGAGACTAGCTTGGCATTCAGGAGATATTTGATATATTTTGATTAAATATTTTATAATTAAAGAGATATTTGCCTCAGCAATAGTGAGGCACTAAGCAACTTGGTGAGACCCTGTCTCTACATAAAACAGAAAATAGGTCTGGGAATGTGGCTCAGTGCTTGAGTACTCCTTAGTTCAATCCCCAGTACCTTTAAAAAAGTTATTTATTTAAGTCCTATGTTACATATTTGTTGTGCTTCTAAGAACCAAAAAAAAATTGAAGAAATAATGTATTTCATATAAGAATATCTATACCAAAATGCTAATGTTTCAAAATATTGGGATAAAGCCTTCCTATAAATAATCAAGTTTGTAGACTATTGCTTTTGTTATTTATTCTCATAATTCTGTGACAAGACAAAGAACTTTAGAAGCACTGAAGGATCAGTGGCCCCTTTAATCTCCTCAGATTATACGATCACCAACTTCTCATTTTTTAAGCATTTTATAAAACTTTTTCATAACATTTAAAGAAGTTAATGAGATTAGAGAATCTATCACATTTTGTTAAAGCAGAAGAAAAGATCCTGTTGCTTATAGTTTATCACAAAATAATATCCATATATAACTTGGTCCTAAAGGAAAAACTATATTGAAAACAATAAAAAATTTTCTCTCAGATCTATGAAATAAAATATAGTCAGAACTCTTCCAAGATTAATATATCAAGCTTGTTCTGCCTATTTTTTGTATAGAGGATGATTTGTTCTCCTGGAATACTGAATAAGGTGGCTTAATAGGGATGGTCATTAAACACAATGACGAAAGGTAAAAGGCCTCCATTAGCACATTCTTTATTTGGCTTTTTATGTATGGGACATAAACTAAAGCCATTTTAATGTTTAATATGCAGATATTCTATACAATTGTAGGAAAAATGAACTGTGTAAATTAACAGATAAATAGAAGACTTTTGGAAGACAAGCAAACTTTTTCATGAATATCATCTGAGCCACCATTTTAATAAATAATAATTGGTCATCACTTTTTTCCAGTTTGATCATTTGATTTAGAAAAAAACATGTTTTCTTGAAATATCTAAATTTTAAAAACTCATAAATGGGCATACTATTCTATGCATAACCAATAGCTACTCTTTATAAAAGTAAAAAATACAAAGGACATTGCTTACTCATAACGAAGGAAACAATATCTTTTAAGAGCTAGGGCTATAGCTCAGAGGTAGAGTGCTTGCCTCGTATGTGTGAGGCACTGGGTTTGATCCTCAGCACCACATAAAAATAAAAATAAAGGTCAACCAGGCGCGGTGGCACACACCTGTAATCCCAGAACTTAGGGAGGCTGAGACAGTAGAATCACGAGGTCAAAGCCAGCCTCAGCAACAGTGAGGTGCTAAGCAACTCAGTGAAACGTCTCTACATAAAACACAAAATAAGGCTAGGGATGTGGCTCAGTGGCTGAGTACCTGAGTTTAACCCCGGTACCAAAAAATAAATAAATAAATAGATAGATAGATAAATAAAGTTATTGTGCCCATCTACAAAATTATTTAAAAATTTTTAAATCTTTTAAATCATTGATTCTAATTAAGTCATTAATTCTATAATAGTTTCCTACTATATATTATTTTTTGTTTGTGAGGCCGATTACCTGAGTTTCATTTTAAAGCTATTTTCACCCAAAGATTGAGTAATCTTTCTGAAAAGCAAATTTTCTTTTAATAGTTTTATTGTTTTACTTTCACATTTAGACATATAATTAAAATATTTATTTTATCTTTCCACATTTTTATTGGTATGTTATAGTTGTACATAATGGTGAGATTATTGTTACGTATTTATACATGCACACAATATAACAATATATTTTGGCCAAAATTACTCCTCAGCATTTCTCCCTCCCTGCCCTTGGTCCCTTTCCTTTACTGATCTCTCTTTGATTGTCATGAGATCCCTGCCCCCCACACACACCTTTCTTTTCCTTTTTCCTCTGTAGCTTCCACATGAGAGAAAACACATGACCTTCTGAATTTGACCTATTTGGCTTAACACAATGTTCTCTAGTGCCATCCATTTTCCTGCAAATGACATAATTTTATTTTTCCTTTACGGACTAATAAAACTCCATTGTGTGTATGTGTGTATGTACATATATATAATATATATTATAATATATAATTTACAATAATCAAACTATGGAACACCAGCATAGGTGTCCATCAACGAATGATGACTAAAGAAAATGTGTGTGTGTGTGTGTGTATGCATATAAGCTGGTGTTCCATAGTTTGATTATTGTAAATTGTGCTTCTATATACATGAGTATGCATGTATCACTGTAGTATGATGACTTTAAATCTTTAGAATACCAATGAGTGTTATAGCTAGGTCATATGGTGGTTCTACACTGAATGCACCCAGTTTCATCTAAAAAATAGTTTCTGAATAAAAATATTCTATAAATACACTGAAGCATGAAGGTGTACATTGATTTTCTAGAAAACAATATATGATTTCTGACCTCTAGGATTTAGCAAGGTAGTGGAATTATCAAAACATATTCATATGAAAGAATAAGACCTAGTATAAAATATATATGATGGCTAAATAACATAGCAAGGAAAATGATGTTATACTAGTCCTGAGGAACTGGAAATTACCATAGGCAATTATGATAAAAGAACAAAAAACTCCATGTGTGATACAGAGCTTGACAGAGAAGTATTTAATAAATGAAAAGACATTCCAGATGAAGATAACAAAATTAGATGCTGTGGTCAAAAATGTTTATAAACAGCTAAGCCTACTTAAATTGGTGAATAGAAGGAATAAATGTTGTTCTTTGTCTATGTGATGTATGTATCTTGTAATAACAACTCTGTGAAAAACCTTCAATATCAGATTTGTGGTGGAGAGAAAAAGCCAACAGAATTCTCATTTATTCACTCACTCATACACATATTTATTTAGTGCCTACGAAAATATACTGATCTACCCAGTAAATGAAAAGTGTTCCCTGCCTGCATGCAGCTCACATTATAGAAGACAGATGAAAAAGTAGATATAATAAATTATTTATGATGTTGGAAGGTACAAAAAGGTCTATAGTGGTATAAAGAAGATGGAAAGTGCCAGAGGTAGTAGTGGAGAGTTGGAGAGCTATAGTTTTAAAACTGAAGGGCAAGCCACATGCAGAGGATGATATGTGGGCACAGACTTAAAAGAAGAAAAGAAGAATCATGAGGTTATATATGAGAAAATTGTTTTAGTCAGACAGAGGAAACAAGAATTGCAAAGTCTTAAGGTGGGTGCATACCTAGCATGTTTCAGAAACAGTGAGGAGCTGCTGTGGTTACAGTAGCAAGAATGATATGGAAAGTTGTGGAGGATGACAAAAAACAATGGGGACAAATTCCTACAAATCCATATAAGGCATTATAAAGACTTCGGCATTTGTTCCAAGTGCACTGGGGACCCAATGCAGGATTTAAAGGAGAGGACTGACATGATTTTACTGACATTTGGCTTCTGTGCTGAGAATACATCAGAAAGGGAGGGAGAACGGAAACAGGCAGACCAGATGTCACTACAGAAATTGAGTAGAGAAATGATAGTGATTTAAAGCAGGATGGTAGCAGTGTAAGTGGTAAAAAGCGGTTACCATCTGAATCTATTGTGAAGGTCAAGACAATACAAGGTGAGGACTATTTGATGTAGAATATGACAGAATAAGAGGAGTGAAAGATGGCTCTCAGGTATTTGCTCCGAATAACTAGAAGGGTGAAATTGTAACAACTGATAAGGTAAAAGTTGTGGGTGGAACCAGTTCTGAGGGAATATCAGATCTATAGTTTTTGGACATTTTAAATTTTAAGTGTCCATTATTGCTCAAAGGGAATATACGAGTGAAGGCTTATATGTACAAGTTTGGAAATTGGGAGAGGAATTGGAAGCTGAAAAATTAATTAGCCAATTTTCACCAACCAAATGGTACTTAGAACTATAGTACTGAGTGAAAAGATCAAGAAGTCAGTCGAGAAGATCAAGCAATGAGTTTGGCTTCTTCCTTTATCAGGAGATCTACAAAAAGAGATAAAATCAGAC
>PVHX01024557.1:0-23787 GCA_004024805.1 Geosciurus inauris
TAGTGGGGCATCCTTGCGTGCAGGCGGACAGGCTGCTCTCCCTGCCCTCGGCCCTGTGCTGGGCTTCCTCACGCGGCTGATGCTCGCAGGTTACAAGGGGCAGGTGTGAAGGGAGGCTCAGCGGCGCTCCTCTCTGGTTGGGAGGGGAAGTGGAAGGACATGCTGGGCGTGGGCAAGACCCAAGCTCCAGAGGCACTGGCTTCACCCGGAACATGCAGCCTGGCCCCGGGCTGTCTGGTGCTAGAATATCAGGTACGCAGCCATCTCCTTGTCAAAATTGCTGTTTCCCAGAGACGACCAGGCATTATGTGGGTTATGACCTATGTCAAATACGATTGTCATTATTGTGGGGTCTGTGTGGCTGGGTGACCACGTGAGTGTTCCTCATCCTGGCTCAGCCATGGGGGTGCTCCATGATTTGGTCCACTGTGGGCCTCTGCAGGGGGTCCATCGTCAAACTCGATTGATGCGGCCTTCATGCTTCAGTGGAAACATGAGAGGGAATGTGGTGCCTTGCATGCAGGACTTGTCCCTTGGATGCCAAGCAGGAGTCCCCTTAAATGGGCAGCACCCAGGCTCCATATGTCCACACAGCGGGGAGGGCTCATATTCTTCCTGCTGGAAGATTTCTGGGGTACAGTGTGGGAGAATGTCTCAGAACCTGTCCATCTTCCGCCAACAATGAATCTACTGCTCAAGCCAAAGTCGACAGTTTGATGTTTCCCCTGAAATCCACCAGGATGTTCTCCGGTGGACTGTGCTTCAGGTCCGTGCACAAGGCCCTTCTCAAGGCAGTGGCACACAGCAACGTGATGTGCCCGAACACTCTCAGGACCTCCTCCTCCTCCATGCCACCAGCCTCCAGGATGTGGTGCCACAGCTGTCCCCCAACACGAGGTCGATATTTTCAATGGTGTCAATGACTTGAAACAGCTGGGTCACATTTGTGTGTTCCGTGGTCTCATTTATACCCAGTTCTGAAATGATGGGAGAAGTTCTGCTCCACTTTTGGCAGTGCCTTCATGGCCACCTCTGTCCTGGTGAGGAGATGGAGACTAGTTTCACCTGGGCAAAGCTGTCCTGTCCAATGTTCCTCAGGACTCTAGGAAGGTCCATGATGGTGGCCTCATAGCAGGAGTTGGCCTCTGCCACAGTTCACTACCCTGACTACTTGGGCTACACGTCCTAAACCACAGGTATCCTACAGGTCACCACCCAGAGCTCCCTGTACTTATAGACAAAACCCAGCCACAGCCAGGGCCTTAGACAGCTGGTGTTTGAAATTCTCTCACAACAGTTTCTTGTGAGGTCAGAACAAGAGATGGCCCTGTCACCCTTGCCCATGACCCTGTGTTTGTCTCACCTTTTGGCCTTCAGGAATCGTTTCCACTTTCATAATAAGAATAAGAAAAGCCAGGTGCGGTGGTGCACGCCTGTAATCCCAGCACTTAGGGAGGCTGAGACAGGAGGATCGTGAGGTCAAAGCCAGCCTCAGCAACGGTGAGGTGCTAAGCAACTCAGTGAGACCCTGTCTCTACATAAAACACAAAATAGGGCTGGGGATGTGGCTCAGTGGTCGAGTGCCCCTGAGTTCAATCTCCAGTACCAAAAAAAAAAAAAAAAAAAGAACAAGAAAGGACTCCAGTGCTACTGTGGGTTTTGGAGACTGGTACTCATTTGTTTAGAAATAAAAATTTGCAGATCATTTCAATGGTGTTTTCATTTCTAATCTGAAGATGTGTAATAACTTCTGGCTTTTAAAGACCTCATCATATTTACACTCAAGGTATTTAATTCCTTTTTCTTTCAATTTGGAAGGATTGGTGTCAGAAGGATGATAGCGCTTCACACACCATGGTACTAGAACAAAGGCTGCGTTCCCTGAGAAACTGTAAGATGTGCTATTAACCCCGTGGGGCTGAGAGGAAGGCAGTATTCACCATAATTTCCCCATAAAGTCCTCATCAGATCAACAAACCCACTCTCCATACAATTTCTGTCTTAGTTAACTTTGTGTTGCTGTGACCAAAAGACCCAACAAGAACAACCTAGAGGAGGAAAAGTTTATGTTGGCTGATGTTTTCAGAGTTTCAGTCCATGGCCAGCCAACTCCATAGCTCTGGACCTGAGGTGAGGCGGAACATCATGGTGGAAGGGCATCGTGGAGGAAAGGAGCTCAGGACGTGGCCACCGGGAAGCAGAGGGGAGTTTTAAATTCTTGAAAGTGAAAATGTGTCATATCATTTGAAAGAGATAAAAGAAAATGACTGTAAGACACCTGGGGACATAAGGTCTTTCTTAGCTCTTGGTAGCATGATGTAATGCTGGAGTCCCAAGGGTAGCAAAGTGGTGTTCAGCTTTGCTAAGGTAGCTCCAGGAAGGGGACGGACACCAAGGTCAGTGGGAGGGTGACTGTGGGGCTAGGCTTCAGGAAAGCAGGCTGATGTTCTCAGGGAAGTGCCCTCATCAGGAGGAACTCCCTGGTACCTTGTTTAAGGTATCTTTTTGCTGTAAACAATTTTAAATGGTTCAATATTGACAAACATATCTATCTCTAAAAAAAATTAATAGCTTCTGAGTTTCCATTCTTGGGCAAAAGTTTCCATTCTACTAAATTATTAAGTCATCTCTTTAAAAAGAAAGAAAAAATTCTAAAAAATATGTAATATATATTGTAAGTGAATAAAGCAGGGTACAGAAAGTATGTACCGTGAATCACCATTTGAGTGCTTACAAAAAACAATATTTGCACAAGACATGCTTGCATACACTTAAATATTCATGAACCATCTATGGAGAGATACAGAAAAAAGTTATAAATGGTGGCTATCTCTGATGGCCTAGGACACAGGTAAGCTGCAAGCAAGGGACTGCACTCTGCGGAAGGCAGGTGGACTGAAGGTCACAGGTGCGCAGGGTTGCGAGGTTTAGGTAGCGGGCACGCGCCAGAGCAGGTGTTCAGCGGCCGCTCTGCTGACATTTGGAGCCAGATTATTCTTCATTGTGGGGGTGTCCTGTGCAAGAAAAAAAATCTTTATTGTGATATTTTTACTGTTTTGCTGTTCATGTTTAAGTTTTCTTTAAATTTTTTTTTTTAGTTGTCAATGGACTTTATTTATTTATATGTGGTGCTGAGAATCAAACCCAGTGCCTCACACATGCTAGGCAAGTGCTCTAGCAGTGAGCCACAAGCCCAGCCCGATGTTTAAGTTTTTATCTGGAATTGGTCACTGCATACATTTTAAGGTTAAGGACAAACTAATCTATTTTCCCCCTTAGCAAAAAGCCAACTTTTCATGTACTCGATTCCTAAACACTCTGAGATCTAGTTCTGTTTCTGTTTGGTTCTGGATCTGGTTTTCTATCCTGTGCCTACACATTTATTTGAATAGAATAGCTCTCTGATGTATCCTGATCTGGAAATGCCAATTTCCCCAACTACTCTCTCAGAAAGTCATTAGTTTTAGGAATTAGTTTTTCCAAATAAATCTCATAATTATTTTATCCAATACTCTGCATCTTTAAAAAAGTACTCTGTCAAGATTCTATTTGGAATGGCATGAAATTTATACATTAATTCTAGGAGGGGTGACGTCAATTAAATCTGTATTTTGCCATCCAAGAATAGGATACAGCTTTTTTCCCTTTATTCAGGTCTAACAATGCCTTTGAATCAGAAATTTTTTGTTTTTGTTTGTATTATAGGACTTTTTTTCTTATTACATTTTATTCCTAAATATTTCACAGTTTTGTTATCCTAGGTACATGTATGAAGACACAAATGGTGTGACTTGACTTCGTGTACAACCAAAGAAATAAAAAATTGTGCTCCATTTCTGTACTATGAATCAAAATGCATCCTGTCACGTATAAAAAATTAGAACAAAATTTAAAAAGAATAAATAAATAAATAACTGTTTCACAGTTTTGGTTTCTATTGTAAACAAATTTTCCTTCCATTTCTATTTGCAACTAGCAGAGAGAGAAGCTACTCTATTTGTATAATTACCTTATATCTAGCAGTATCACCAAATCTCATTAATTCTGGTCACTTTTATTAATCATTTGGGTTTTCTAAGTGAACAGTCAGGGCATCAAGAAAAGTAGATTAATTATTTCTCCTTTGCCAAGATTTGAGGCTGTTTTATAGTTTTTAAAAAATCTTATTGGGGGCTGGGGTTCCACCTCAGTGGTAGAGCACGTACCTGTGTGCTCACACACGTACCTGTGTGAGGCCCTGGGTTCGATCTTCAGCACCACATAAAGATAAATAAATCAAATATGGATATGGTATCCATCTACAAGAAAAATTTTTAAAAAAATCTTATTAGCCTGGCGTGGTGGCACAAGTCTGTAATCCCAGCACTTAGGGAGGCTGAGACAGGAGAATCGCGAGTTCAAAGCCAGCCTCAGTAATGGCAAGGTGCTAAGCAACTCAGTGAGACCCTGTCTCTACATAAAACACAAAATAGATCTGGGGATGTGGCTCAGTGGTCGAGTGCTCCTGAGTTTAATCTTCAGTACCAAAAAAAAAAAGATCTTATTGCATTTGCCAGAACTGCCAAGACAATATTCAGTAATAATGGTTATATTATCATATTTGTTTAGTTCCTGTTTTAAGTGAACATGATTTTGGAGAACCATCAATTTAAAAAGATTGTTGGTTCTTTGTAAGTGATTTTTATTTTTAAATAGTTTTTATATTGCTCAGAACATATTAGGAAAGGATATCAAATTTTTGTCAAAAATCTTTTAGACTCAATTGTGGTGTGTGTGTATGTAACTTTTCTTCAAATTGCTTCTGCTTTGTTTTTCAAAAAGAGATTTTCATGCTTGGGAATGTACAGATGCATGTAATTTGCCCCTTACTCTTTCTGACTTTAATTCATTTCTATGGGTTTTCAAAGGCAAAAATCAAGTAAAAATTGTTTGCATATGATAGAATATGATTATCATTTAAGATATCATATTTTCAAAGACTAGTGTCATGGGGAAAGAATCATGAAATAAGTTAAACTAGGGGAAAAAAACCAACCCAGGATGTAAAATCAAATAGAGCATGAACCTAGCCCTTTGCAAAAGAAATGCTCGTCTATCATCCATACATTAAAAAAAAAAAAAAAAAAAAACCTGGGAAAGGAATTCACAATGGTAATAGTAACCCTCATAGTTCTTGTATCTGCAAAATTTTCTATGATAAACTGTCATGCCAGGACACTCAGGAGGGAAGCCACACTTAGATTTTGAACTGTGGATGGCAGCAATCGTGTCTCTTTCCAGAGGCGAATGGTGGCAGGCCTCTCCCTGGCTGGGGCCCCTGGAGGGTTGAGCCACACGGGTTTCACACAGGCAGGACCAGAATCCAGACCTTGCTAGTGCCCAGGGGGGTCCTGGGACCAGCATTGTGGCATTTTATTAAATCCAGCACCAACTACTCCTCCAACCCAGCCAGTACCACCTAACAAGTTCTCTGAAGCCTGTTCAGCAGTCTGCAATGGTGGCTGGGAAACCAGCCCAGCACCAGCTCTGTCTTTTTGCTACTATGTGATCTTGTACAGGTAACTAGGCCTCTCTGAGCCTCAAACTCCTCACTCATAAAATGAAGGAAATCATGTCAGTCTTCTTCATATAGTTGGTTGCATGATTCCAAATCTAAAGAACCCATATAGGCGGGGCTGCTTGAGAAACCCCCAGTGTAGTACCAACCCAAGGGATTTTACCACTCAGAGCTTGGCCATCTTCTGAACAACCTGATTGCAAAACAATTCTTTCTTAATTGGATTCATCTGAGTAGGTCAAACATTAGTAGTCAGTGAGAGTGGCAACCACCTCAGATCACCGTGCCTCTGACGTCACCCAAGCTGAGCTCTCCTCCCACGCACCCATGGAAATTCTCTGCCATTCACCAGCTCCTGTGTGAGTCAGGGATCAGGCACGGTCCTGGGCTCAGGAGGAAGCCAGCAGCCAGGAGATTTCCCTGGCCTTGGTCTCTTTGCGTCCATCCTCAGAGTAAATGTGAACACTTTGCTCAGCCCTGAAACACACAGTGTGTCACTGTCCTGCTCCACCCACGGTCCTCCATCATGTAGGGACTGGAAGGTCCAAGCTGGTGACACTATGGAATCGCCCGTCCTGCTGAAGTGCCCTTAAAGCACCCCTCCCCGGCCCAGCTCAGACCCCCCCGCACCAGCCACCAGAGGCCCCTGTGCCACATTCCCTCAGGCCGGATCTCTCCTCCCTGTCCCCCCCATCCCACCTCCCAGAACCAGTTCCTTCTTCCAACTCTCCAAGTAGTGTCACCTGGGGCCCAGGCCCCTCCCCGAGCTTCCAGGCTGAGCTCACTCCCAGGACCCCAGCCCCTCAGTGGGCCTTTTCCAGTTAGATAAGGGGGTGCACAGGTGCATCTGCTCTTGTGCCATGGATGGCATGTGGCAGCTGTTCTGGAGGCAAGGCCTTCCCAGAGCCACCCTGGAGCTCAGACTCAGAGCCTCCTCCCTGGAACCGTCACAGGAGAAGAGATGTCACTGGAAGAGGGTACCGGGGAATTCTCAGATGGGGGGAACTTGACTCAGGACAAGTGGGATCCTTGACGTGTGAGGAAAAAGAATTTCAGCTTGTGCCAGTAGAGGCACAGGGATTTAATTAGGAAAACAGGGGACACACACACTGGGGGAGAAGGTGGCGGTCTGGAGAGTGACAGGTGTTTTCCTGTTCCTGGCTGGTTTTTCCTTTTTGGGGTGGGTGGGTACTGGGGATTGAACCCAGGGGTGCTTGACCACTGAGCCACATTCCCAGCCCTTTTTATATTTTATTTTTAAGACAGGGTCTTGCCAAGTTGCTCAGGACCTTGCTAAGTTGCTGAGGCTGGCTTTGAACTCGAGATTCTCCTGCTTCAGCCTCCCAAGCTGCTGGGATTACAGGCATGTGCCACTATGCCTGGTCCTGGCTCTTCTTTTAAAGGAAGTTTGGTGAGGGGTGCGCATGGGAAGGCATGTGGGGATGACCTCAGTCCGGTCCTTCTCAGGATCTCTGGGCTAATTTTTCAGTCTGATCAGTAGATAACATTGGAAAGCCCTAAATGTTTCTTTCTTCTCTCTATTTTTTTTTTTTTTTTTTAGTACCAGGGAATGAACCTAGGGGCACTTAATCACTGAGCCACATCCCCAGCCCTTTTTTTTCTTTCTTTCTTTTTTTTTTTTTTTGAGACAGGTCTTAGGACCAAGTTCTTAGGACCTCACTAAATTGTTCAGACTGGCCTCAAACTGGAGGATCCTTCTTCCTCAGCCTCCCAAGTCACTGGGATTATAGGCGTGCACTACCGTGCCTGGCCTAAATGATGTTTCTTAAAACAGGTTTTTTGTTTGTTTGTTTTTAAATATTTTTGGTTGTAGATGGACACAATACCTTTATTTTATTTATTTATATGTGGTGCTGAGGATCGAACCCAGTACCTCACAAGTGCTAGGTAAGCATTCTACCACTGAGCTACAATTTTCTTGAAATACCATATCTTTTTCACTTAATCTATTTATTGGTGGGCTAATTTACAGTGCACAAGACAATTTTCTTAAGTAGGTGAATTTACCATAACCATAGATTTAAAGATTTCTCAGAAATATAAAAGTGGCAGACCTAAGAGAGAGGCTGGCTTGGGGAGGCACAGGCCTGGAAAGGCATGTGGAGCTTCAGAATTGTATTTCCTATCTATACTTTGTTTCCTTTCTACCTAATTTTTGTTTCTTCTGCTAATTTTCTTTTAATCCTACCTTGGAACTAGGAAACCTCTCAGAGGCCTCTCTCCTCCCGCCCGTCAAAGAAAAAGGACTGCTTACCACTTTTCAGAGAAATAGAATCAAGCGGCCACCTCAGGAAGCCTTGGTCACTGGTCTACATTTGTCCATTGGGCTGGATCTCAGGTGCCCTTTCATTCTGGACACATGCCCTTTGGTGTGAGAAATTTTTCTTGAATGATTTCATTGATAGCTTTTCTCTCAGGTTGCCTCTTCTTTCTGGAATGTTCTTTTTCTTGGGGGAAGTTGCTGGACTTTGCTGCTTCTTTCCTCCACCTTCCTCCACTTTACCTTTAGTCTCTATCCAGGAGAGTCCTTCAACTTCAAGTTCCTGTCTTCCTATGCACAGTTTCATTTCTGCTGTTACATTTTTAATTCTGAAGAACTGCTTTTGTTTTCTCGATATTCCTTTTCCATACCATCTGTTTCTTGTCTCATGGGTGGAATTAATGTTCCTTCAGGATTTCAATAAGATGGATGTTCTGCCCTCCTTCTGCAGAGCCTGTTTCCTCAGCCTGTTTCTCATCTGGCCTCTGCTTGCCTGGCTGTCTGCTCCTTGATTTACTGGAGTGCCAAAAGCATGATGGGAAGTTCTGAGCACATGAGCAAGGTTATAGGTTCATTTCCTGGCCCCTTTTAATTGGAGAGCTCTCCACCACGTCTAAATCTTTAGGTCTTAATTTTGGAGTTGGTAGGATTCCAAAAGGTAGCTTGGTATAAAGTTTTTTGGTTTTTGTTTTTACTAACTACTTCTATTTTAGAGCTTGGCCACAGAGGCCTTTAATAATATTTGAGAGCAGATTCACATGGAACATAATCAGTTTTTTAAAAATCATATCTCTCTGGTGTCTGCTCTAACACAAAAGATGCCCCAGAACATGGGGTGGCACAGGTGTGCTGACCGCACCTGCCTTGCTATTCCTGAGGTGAGTGAATCACCTGGTAACGTTCCGGTGAGGAACTAGCCTCACTTCTGCGTCAATTCAAAGCGAATATTCCCATGGTGTCCCAATGGGCTACGGGGAGTGGGTGCTGCTGGCTGCCAAGGGAGCTTCTTGGCCTCCAGCTCAAGAGGCAGGATCTCAGAGGAAGCTCAGCTTTTGGCCAAGTGGAGCCTTTCCTTCATGAGGGCTCTGGATTATCTTACCCAGTGTGGTTCTGACTCTTCTTATTCCTGCCCAACTTAGAAACGTAATTCCTTCCATCTCCTGTGATATACAGCATCTGGGAGTCTGCACCCTTGGTGGTCTCCCCAGTCTCCTGTGGCTGAGTCAGGGTTCCCACTGGGACATCTCCTACTGGAAGTCATACCTTGCCTGCAGCCTTTGGAAACCACCACCCAAACTGAACATTCATAGAAAGCTTAGCCCCCAGGAGAAGAGAGTATTACTATTACTGTTTATCACACTTGAAGGGTTCAGGCTCTGACCTTCAGGTATTCGTAAAGTGAACAATGCTCCCATTTACCCCACCCCCCAGTGCTCCATGCCCTGAGTCAGTGCAGTTTGAAGTGGCCGAGGAATAAAGGAGAAGGGGACAGAAAGGCCAGTAATGCTGGAAGGCTGAGTTTCCGTAGAGAGGGATTTTAATTCACAGGAGCTGCCCTTGGATCTGCTGTGTCCTACAGCAGCCTGAAGTGCACTCATGAGTGGAATTAATGGTGTCTAGTTCCAGAACAGGTGACCTTGAAAGCAGCCCTGGAGTCGGCCCTGGTACAGAGCTGGCTCAACCTGGCTGCAGGCTCTGTTGAGTTTTCAGTGTCTTGGGGGAAGCTGATAAGGAAGAGGTGTCACCATGCTCGGGCCAAGAATGGATGGGTTAGGCGAGGCCCGTGCGGGGCCCTGGAGAGGCAGTCCTCCCTGGCCGGCCAGCCCATCCTCACAGCCCAGGGCTGGGGGTTTATGGCTCCATCGTGTAAGGGAGATGTGGACACATTCAGAGAAGCAGTGGGAGGCTCAGGGCTTGTGTCCATGTCCTGTATGAGGCCCTTGAAGGGCTGCAGTTATTTTGTCTGGAGGAAAAAGGCTGAGAGTGGCAACAGGAAGAGAGCTGTTGACACTGAAGACCTGGATGAATAGGAAGACACCGCTTGCTGATGGGATTGAAAGAGTCTGTGTTGTTAACACAGAGATACTTCCCAAACTGATCTCCAGACTCAGAGTAATCTCCATAGAGTCAGGGTGGCTTTTTTTTTTTTTTTTTTTTAATGAAAATGGACAAGTTGTGACAAAGTTCCACATGAATTTTAGGAAACCGAAGGGATCCAGAATATCCAACATGATGTTGGTAAGGAAGAACAAAGGTGGAGAAGCCACATACCCCAATTTCAAAACTTACCATAAGGCAACTATATCAACATAGTATGATACCTGTATAAGGCTAGACATGTAGACCAATGGAATAGAGTCAAGAATCCAGAAGTAAGGCCATAGAATTGATTTTCAACAACAGTGCCCAGATAAGTCAGTGGGGAAAGAAGAGTCTTCAACAAAATGGTGCTGAGACAAATGCATACCCACATGCAAAGGCCTGGACCCCTACCTCACACCACACACAAAACAACCCAACATGGATCAGAGGTCAAAGGCCCAGACCCCTACCACACACCACACAAAAAAACAACTCAAAATGGATTTTTAAATGTAAGAGAAAAACTATAAAACTCTTAAGAGAAAATGCTTAGGTATAAGCTTTCAAGATCTTGGATTAGGCAATGGCTTCTTAAATATAACACCAAAAGCCCAAGAGATGACAAGAAAATAAATTAATTAATTAAACTTCATCAAATTTAAAATTTTTTGCTTATCAAAGGGCACTATCAAAAAATGAAAAGACAACCTAAAGAATGAGGGAGAAAATATTTGTAAATAATATATTATAAATATTTTAAATCATAGATATCTAATATCTAGAATACATAAAGAACTATTAACAACCCAACAATAAAACCCCAAGTTTAAAATCAGCAAAGGATTTGAATAGACATGTCTTAAAGAAGATACATAAATGGCAAATAAGCACATGAAAAGATGTTCCATATTATTAGCAGGGAAATGCAAATCAAAACCACAGAATAGCCACAGTCAAGCACTGTGATAGCAAGCCCTTAACAAGGACGGGGATGCAGAGTTGAGCCTTCATACACTGCTGATGGGAAGGTTGAAGGGTGCAGCTACTTTAGAAAATGGTTTGGTAGTTCCTCAAAATTTTAAACATAGAAGACAGGTGCAGTAGTGCATGCCTGTAATTCCAGTGGCTCGGGAGGCTGAGGCAGAAGGATCATGAGTTCAAAGCCAGCCTCAGCAACTTAATGAGGCCCTAAGCAACTCAGCAAGACCCTGTCTCAAAATAAATTATAAAAAGGGCTGGGATATGGTTCAGTGGTTAAGTGCCCCTGGGTTTAATCCCTGGTACCAAAAAAAATTTTAAAAATTAAACATGGAGTTACCATATAACCAGCAATTTCAACAGTGGGTATGAAATTGATACCCAGGAGAACTGAAAACTTACATTCACTCCAAACCTTTTATACAACTATCTATGCAGCATTATTCATAACAGCCAGAGAACAAAAACAACTCAAATGTCCGTCTCCTGGTGAATTAATTAAAAACTGTGGAATATCCACACAACTGAGTACTGTTTCTCACTAAAAAGGAACAAGGAACTGTGCTCGCTGAAAGTAGATAAACCTTGCAAATATCATGCTGCATAAAAGAAGCCAGACACAAAAGGCCACCTACCACATGAGTTCAGACCAGGCGGATCCACAGAGACATAAGGAAGGCTTGTAGTTGGCAGGGCTCGGGTGAGGGGGAGTGTGATGGTTAATGGCTGTGGAGTTTCTTTCAGGGGTGACGAGTATTTGGGGCTTAGATGGTAGTGATGGGTGCACAGCCTTGTGAATATATTAAAAGCCACTGAACTGCACACATGGAGAGGTACTTTTTATGGTATGTGGGGAGGGAGAGGAAGAAGGGTAGCTGCAGGGTTCATGTTCAAGTACCTGGAGGGCTGGTAGGTAGACACAGGCCCCTGGGCTCTGCAGATGCCAATCGAACTTCCTAGGAGATGGAAAGTACTTCGGGCTGGTGAGGGAATCTCCCAGGGTGAGCTGCTACAGAACAGGGCTCCAGACCGCGGTAGCAGGGCTGAGCCGCTGCCTGGCAGGACCCACAGAGGTTTTTCATGGGTGAGGTTTAGGAGGCCGCTTTGGACCAAGTGACTAAAAAAGTTCTTGATGCTGAAGTGTCTAATCTCAGGATGGGACAGAGACCCTCCCAGGAGCAGTAGAAGTGGGTGGCGCTCAGTCAAGAGCTTGCTGCTCCAGGGATCGTGGATTATCCTCCTAGGCCTGGGCCTGGTGCTGCCTTCAAGATGCTGAGCCCTGTTACCCCAGGGAAGCAGGTGCCACCTCCCTACAAATGACTCCATGGATTAGGAGACAGGCCTGCCTCTCTCCTGGGTGGACAATTCCAAACCCAAATAATAATGAAAGAATGAGAACTGGCCTTGGAGAACCCAAGCCCTGTGTGGGAACCACCTGTCACAGTTTCAGGAGCCTCCATCCTTCCTGTGCTGGCCTTGCGTCACCTCCCGGAAGCACCTGTCTCCACAACCTGGCCCTCTGCACTCCTCACCAGCTGGCAATTTGCGCAACCCAGGCGATGATGCTGGGACTGGGCTCCTCAGAGGTGGCAGGCTTTCTACGTGTCACACCCTGGAAAGAGGGGAAACCCCAAGAGAGGAGAGGATGATGCCTCAGCATTTATAAACTGTCCCATTGATTCACCCAGAAACCATCCAGGAAACCAGCAAGGCTGAGACATGTTTACTTTTATAGACCATGAGCCAGGCTGTGCGTGGACTTGAGCAACCTCTGGACACAGCCCATTGCAAACGAGGCCCCAGAGTTGGAGATAAGCAGATCCTAAGATCATTTCACCAATTTCAGGCTGTCACGGTCAGAATCGTGGAGACTGGCCCTCGGCACGTGAGGATTCCCTTGCAGGGAGGAAGCGCCACAAAATATTGAGGCTGGTAGCCGGGCACACACCTGTTATCCCTGCACTTTGGGAGGTTGAGACAGGAGAATCGGGAGTTCAAAGCCAGCCTCAGCAAAGGTGAGGTGCTAAGCAACTCAGTGAGACCCTGTCTCTACATAAAACACAAAACAGGGCTGGGGATGTGGCTCAGTGGTCGAGTAAGGGCCACCGAGTCTGGATCCCCTGGGTCTTTGCCATGAGGCAGACAAGGACCCACCTATGCAGCCTCACTGGCAAGGCAGCAACAAGTCCGGTAGGACACGGGAGTCAGGGAGGCGGGACTGCTGACCGCCAGAGTCATCCTGATGACATGAGCAGTTTCTCTGGCATGGGCACCTGCGTTCTGCTTTCTCACATTCAGAAGGGGGCTTCGATTTCAACAGTAATGCTAGGTTCACCACCAGCCTGCATACTGAAACACTGGGACAACTCTGACCCACAGACGCTTAAGGAAAAGTGCCTCAATTTTCTTCTGCTGCCAAGCACGGCCTCAATGCAAACTCCTCAATGGAGAATCATGGCCATCAGGAGGAAATATAAACTTTAATACCATCCTGCAGCTTAGCCTGCTTTGTGAAAAGGGAGGGAAATGGCCCAAGGGTCCCTGTGTGCAAGACTTTGCCCTAAGGGAAAAATCCAAATTGTGCCAACAATGCAAAGTAGACTCAGCTATGATTGCTGCCCTAATAGAAGAAGCCCCTACTGAAGAAGAAATATGGAACATCCCCCATCTCCACTTCCTGTCACACCTGTCAACAGCCCACATGCCCCCCCATATCAAAGAGTTACCAAGAGGGGCTGGGGTTGTTGTTCAGTGGTAGAGCGCTTGCTTCACATATGTGAGCACTGGGTTCAATCCTCAGCACCATATATAAATAAATGAATAAAACAGGTCCATCAACAACTAAAAAATTAAAATTAAAAAAAGAGTTATCAAGAAGTTAGTATCCCGGGCTGGGGATATAGCTCAGTTGGTAGAGTGCCTGCCTTGGATGCACAAGACCCTGGGTTCAATCCCCAGCACCACAAAAAAAAAAAAAAAGAAGTTAGTATCCCCCATTCTGAGTGAGGCACAGTGTTCCCCGCAAAAGTTTTTAATCAGCAATAGGCTCAGTACAGACAGACGGGGATTTAGTACAAGAGATAAGAAAGGCATCTAAGGGTTTCATCGTCTCCCGGGTTCACAAGTCACACCAGTAAGATGGATAAACCCAGAGGCTTGCACCTTTTCATGGGCACCCATGAAAGAGGAAAGAATACTGGGGGTACCCTAGTTACAACTGAGACAAGGAGTGACAGGGGAGAGGACTGGGAAGGCCCACCGAGTCCAGTGCCCCAGCAGTCTCTGGCACATTGGAAACAGTCTCGTCACAGGTCATGACCATGCTGGTACGGCAGCCATTAACCCCAGCAGGTCACACGGGAGGGGGGCAGGAACCACTGACTGTTAGTGGCTCTAAACTGGGGAGACATCTCCTGGGCAAAGAGACAGTTTTCTTGGCAGGGGTTTCCATGATCTGTTCCCTTTCGTTCATCTGTCACTGAGGTGAGAGCCTCAGCCTCAAAGTAAAATGTGCTGCTAGCCTGCGTTTTTTTTAAATATTTTTTTAGTTGTAGACGGACACAATGTCTTTATTTTATTGCTCTGTATGTGGTGCTGAGGATCAAACCCAGGGCCTCACGCATGCGAGGCAAGCGCTCTACCGCTGAGCCACAACCCCAGCCTGCTAGCCTGCATTTTAAAAATTGGGATAGGTTTTTTTAAAAAAGCCCAATAATTTTCTGTACCTAAGCCTGGCCTGATTACCAGCTGGGGATAAAAATGACCTCTGTAGGAAAACATAAATTTTAACATAAATTTTAACATCTTAGAGCTAGACTCTTTACAAAAGGAAAAAAATGGTCAAAAATGCCCTATGGATAGATTTTTGCCTCTTATGCTCAAAATGGCAGCTCTCCTTGCTCCTTAGCTGCCTGTCCGATAACCATGTAAAGTGGAAGCTACATGAATAATGTCCAAATCAGTTTGAAACCAGAGAGGGGAACAGTGTCACTTTTAAATCCAAGACACTGTGGAACATAAAAGACTGTTTCCTTGCACTTGTGGATTCTGCTTTCATTAAGTTCCTCCCTAAATGGCTTTTTTTCCTCTCCAGATAGGTACAGAAAAAATAAAAAGATTCCATAGGTACAAGTTTCCCTTTCCTTAAAAACCTTTTTCTGAGGACTTCATGGGCTTTCAAATCCTTCAAATATCTGGCCTAATTCTAACCTGATATTAAAGTTAAAACCTAGCATTCCTACTTCAAAATGGGGAAACTGACCTGCTGGATGTTTAAAGCCAAAACCTGGAAACCAAAATCAAGGAAGTAAAGGGCTAAGGAAAAGCAGTCAATATTTTGGCCCTTGCCCTCTAGGGTCAGCTGGAACTCAGGGAATAATGGGACGTCTCTAAGGGCCCTGGAACTCTGGTGAGTCACTCAACCTCTGGGTCAGGGAGATTGTGGGAACCCTAGAGAATAAGGAGCCAACCAGTGCACTTTCTGCAAACAGGAGGGTCATTGGAAAGGGAAAAGTCCTTGACACTTCTGAGGGAAGCCCCACGTGGGCAGCAAGACCCTGATCCATCCTGGCAGATGGCATGATTGGTAGAGGAAAGCTAAAGGAGCTTTCCTAGAGTGATTCCTGACAAATCCCTGCAGACTCTTTTTTTTTTTTTTTAAAGTTGTTGATGGACACAATGTCTTTATTTTATTGCTTTGTATGTGGTACCGAGGATCGAACCCAGGGCCTCACGCATGCAAGGCAAGCGCTCTACCGCTGAGCTACAATCCCAGCCCCCCTGCAGACTCTTAATGGTAGATAGGAGCAGGCAATTTTTTGACCAACTTGGTCTTGAACATCTGGCAGGAAAGTATAACTAAAACACAGTCGGACAGGAACATTTTAAAAGGCAATGGCTTTTTAATGTAACTTGGGATGTACACTTGTGTCAGTCCTCCCAAAAGTAAGTAAAATTGGGAGGCTATAAAGAAAGGGTTCTATATAGGGGTGTCTGATAACCACCACCAGAGATGCCGCCAGTGTGGCAAGTTTGTTCTAAGTCAACTTGAGACCAATTAATGTTCCTAATCTCCAACTAGGTACGTTCAATTTGGTTTAGATCTGATATTCACCCCTGGATTGCTCTAAAAGATGTGACGGGGCACATGAAAGCCCTAGGTGACTTTACCAAGAGAGTCCTAAGTGACACAGCTAAAGGAATCCTTCTGCTATCACAGAGGTAAGGCCAATCAGGAAGCTGTTGTACAAAACTCAGGTGACACCCCACAGCTCAAGGGGAAAACTGGGCTATTATAAAAATTAAAAGTTGTGTATATGTTTTTAGCAACTCTGCAGATGTTTCTAAAGCCTTAAATGGCCTCCACTGATAAGTATAAAAGAGGTGTCAGGCCTCACCTTAAACTCTTATCAGGTTACTATCTTCGTGGTTTTCAGAGACTGGCTGGTAACAATGTTTTTGTGCTGATTTTTTGCAGAAAATAAAACTTTTCTGTCTTGGTTATTGTTGTACCAGCATAATCCTTACCCTAAGAACCTCGTCCAGCCACCTGCCAGCAGCTGCCATGGACCTCTGTGCTGCCCTGATGCACGAGTCACCTGCACAGTCTATTAAGCTCCAGATGGTCATAGAGACCCCACCCACCATGGAAGTACCACCTGACTTCATGGGGACCCATTAGACAGGCCTCTGTAGGGGACCCTGACTGCTGCTCCCCTCTCAACATCCCTCCTCAGCGTGAAGAAGCAGAGCAGTCATTGCCCAAATTCCCTAAGAGCAGCTAAGGTTATGCTGCAGAGAGGGAATGACGTCAGGAGGAAGAGATAAGGCTGGGAGGATGGGGAAATGGGCCCGGGATAACTTCCTGGGCAGTGGAGCACAAGTGGCACTTGCAGATATTTACTAAGAAAAGTACAAAAAGGTTATTTTTAAATCAAGACCTACATGACTGGAGTCCATGCCTCTCCAAAGAAGGAAAAATACCTGATTGATATTTTGACTGTACTAAAGGCTGTGGGAACACCTCCTGACACTCAGTGCCTTGCCCAGGATTGGGCAGGGGCAGACTTCCTTAAACTTGTTGATCGATATAAATCCCTAGATAATAGCCCCTCTTTCCTATCCCTCTCTTGGGAGCTCTGCTTTATTTCTATCACTCTGTTAAATCCTGAGTAACTTTGCTCCCACCCTTCTGTCTGTGGATTTTATTCTTCACATTCATGAGACAAAGAACCTAACCCCATGCTCCATGCTACAGACAGCAGTGAGCTGAGCTACAGTCATGATGTATCACACACTGGGGCCGGGCTGGAGCTGGGCTGGGGCCAGGGGTGTTGTTGGGTGGGTGACAGGCAGCCAGGTGTGTGGGCTATGATGCAAAGTGCTGCTGCAGCTGCTGAGCAACAGGGCTACCCACAAACTTTCTTCCCCCGTCAGCATCTTCTGATGCCACCTCTGGGGGAGAAGGCAGGTAGGGCAGCATGGCCTCTCCCCCAGCCCAGGGCCAAGACAGCAGCCAGGCAGGGAAGGCTGCCACGCCACACCTCCACCATCATGTGCAGCCATTCACCTTGACCCCGGACAAGGCGGACTGACCCAGACAGTCCTGGCACAGAGCATGGTGTGGAAAGAGAAAGCAACGAGACGGACCAGAGAGCTGGGCCCTGGTGCATGAGGAAGCACAGAGCTTTCTCTTGACCTGAAAAAGGGGAGGAGGCCAGGTAAAGAAGTGATCAATTATCAAGAACTACTGGGTGCCAGGTGTGGAGTCCGCACCTATGTTATCTCACTCAGTCCTTCCTGGGCATCATTGGTTCATTTATTCGAATACTTCTGAGCACCTCCTTGGCACAGCCATGGCTATAACTTTTGCTTACAGATAAGAAAGCTGAGCTCAGGGATACTTTGACCCCCATATAAGCAAGGCAGGATCCAGCCCTTATAGAAACCTAGAGTCAGGAGGCAGGCCTCTGGGAAGATGCAGCCTCCCACCAGGGAGCGAGGCCTGGCAAGTGGGGTGTTCTTGGGCAGGTACCTGCAAGTCTGCTCCTACAACCCCAGTCAGTAGATGGGATAATCCATGCCCTCCGGATCCTAACTATGCTCTCCCTGTTTAACATCAATGTCCTGCACTAGCAAAGGTCTCATGGGTGACGTTACCTTCATGGGTTCTTTGATAAATGCTATGAACTAAAATAGAAACTCCTAGTCTTAAAAGAAGACTTTCAGGATTCGTATGATACAGAGAGCTGTGGGCTGGGGCCACGGGCCTGGTCCATCGGGATGGATGGAACTGGCTGGACACCAGTCCTGTGCCACGCTGGGGGAGACACAGCAGCCCTCAGTGTGGAAGTGCTTGTTTTGGCCAGTCAACAGTCTGGTACTTGAACAGTTCTGTGGGAAGGATCATGCTGTCCTAAACTTCCCTAAGGAGGCAGGTGGCAGGTTTAAGACTTTGGAAGAAGGACAGTGGAGAGGTGGCAGAGACCACCTCAACTGTGGCAAAGTCCCCTTGGGGAAGGTTTTCAAGCATGAGCTGCCTCCCACCTGCTCGGGTTAGTCAGTCTGGGCTGCACAAAGTGGAGGGACTTTCCAGGGTGGTGCTCAGGCCGCTCTGCTGACAGATCATGTGCACTATTGCATGGAGCCACTGTGCCAGAATCCCGCCACATGCAAATGGGGTCGCCACTGTCGGGCCTCAGTGCCAGGCCAGGAGTCCTGGGAGCAGGTGGGCCTGAAAGGAGGAAGTGGAGCATGGTGTGAGGCCTGAAGGCCAAAGGAAGCCACCATTCCCAGAGCCGCTCCTGTGCTGTCACCACCAGCTCACGCAGTCTGGTCCCAGATCCTAACTACATCCGGCTACCTGCTGGTTCCAGGCAGTGGGCTGCAGAGTCAGGGACAGATGTGGAGGACCAGCAGCCAGTTTGCAGGGCAGCACCAACTGCTGCCCCTATCCCTACAACAAGGAAGCACTCTGTACCAGCTGGGAGAGCTGCTACCACCCATCCCAGAGGTGCTGCGGCCGGAGAGAGGGACCCTCGGACCAGGCCAGGGGTGTTTCTGATCCTCTTCAATCAGCTGCCTCTCCCTGTGGGTGCAAACCCCTGGTGGGGTCTGAGAGCTCCACGGACAGATGGGCAGGGTGTGTGCAGCGGGTCTGGCCTGCTTTCTATTCTCCCAGTCTCTCCCTGGCCAGACTGATGCAGAGGGCACAGGCGAAGTTCCAGGAGAGGCTTGATTACTCTGCCCCATCTACCAACCACGTGACCTTGGGAATAGCCTCTAGTGTCCTGAGTTTCAGTGGCCACTTCTGCATAGCTGGACAATAGCTTCCCAAACTCAAAGACTAGCAAGCAAGTGATCAGCTTTCAAGTTCAAATCTTGCTGTTGTAGCCTCAAACCTGTCACTTAACTGGAGTGTGCCTCACTTTCCCCGGCTGGAGAGAGGAGGCTGCAGCCTGGCACCTCTCATAGGGCTGCGGGGAACCTTCAATGAGATGATTTGTGTGAAGAGCTCAGGGGAGTGCCAGGCATAGTGCTCAATAAAAGTTAATTATTATTATTTGGCCCGGAGCCTGTTCCCTATTAGATATTCAATTAACTTTCTTCTCCTTCCCAGCCCCGGGGACTCACGAGCCAGGAGGCTGCTGGGCCTGGACAGTGAGCACCCCATTAGTCAGAGCCCCGAGTGGAGACAAAACCCGCGGGGTTCTTCCCTCCCTCCAGGGCAACAGCGTCCAGAGGCCCCACACACCTGGCCCAGCCCCAGCCCAGCGCTGCCGCCCAGCAACCACCTCCTTCCTCCCCAGCTGCGCTGTTGTATCTGTGACAATCAGGCAGACAGGAGGGGCACCTGCCCTGCCCTCGCCCCCCCCTCCCACCACTCCCTGTGGTCCCACCCTTCCCATGCCCCATTTCTGCTTGTCCCTGCTGATGACAGATCCAGGGAAGACTAGAGTCCTGGAGGCTCCTCACTGTTGGGGGAAGAGGAGGGCAGGGCGGAGCCAGGCTGCTCTCTTGCCACCCATGCTTCTCCACAGTCCTCTTATCCTTCTGGGACTGGAGGCTCCAGGTTGTGCCTGCCCGGCCATGGGGCCTATCTTGGCCAGTGGGAAAGGGAGACCCAACACCCTGCCGCTCCCTCCAGGCCCATGAGCTCAGGGTTTCCAGGTGTCTCTGACTCTGGTTGCCAGGTAGATCAGGAGTTAGGGGAGGCCCTTGGCCCCTGTTCTCAGTCCCAGCCTGGAAGGAGGCTGTGGGTCCGCTTGCTCAACCACACAGCTGCACCCTTGTCCTGGTGGGAGACTGCTGGAAGCTGGTTGCCCATAGGACAGGAAACCCAACTGGACTACCCAGGGACTGGAACTCCCAGGCGGAGTGGAAAAACAGTGCCCCCCTCCATGGGCACAGTCTCTAAGATGTAGACAAGTGTCACTTCCAGACCCCAAACCAGCCTTCCTTCCCTGATAGTTCCTGGCTCCTGGCTCCTCCCAGCTCTCAGGAAGAGGACCAGGCAGGTAGAGGACCCAGAGCCAGGGAAAGGGAAAGGGTAGAGGATCCAGAGCCAGCTGTTGGGTCCTGCTGCTACAAGAAGGACCCCCGACTGCTGCCTAGCACCTCCTCCCTGCACCCTGTGCAGCACACATCAGTGGATCCTCACCCTCCGCCAGGGCCATCTGACACTCATGGACACCCTCCAACAGTGTTCTAGTCCAGGTTCCCTGGCCTCCCCTAGGCCAAAATCAAGACTCTTCCCAGGCCTTGCCTCTGGGCCTTGCTGTGCCATCCCTGTGTTGAATTCCTGGACTCCAGTTGACCTTGAACCAACCTTGCCCCACTCTGCCCACCTCACTCACCCACTTGTACCAGCCCCTGGCCTTGACCCACCTCCTTAAAAATTGATGTTCCCAGAGAGAAGCCCAGATCCTCCCAGGGTCTCAGATGCCACGTGGACCACAGTAACTCCAAGTCTTGCTCTTTCTGAACCTCTCCAAACCCCACGAGAGCTCCAAACCCATGAATCCATGTGTAATTCAGCTCGCACCTCTCATCTCACCTGCAACTAACCTGAGAGGGTGTCTACCAGCTCCACACTCCCCATCACCCCTCAGGGCCTTGCTCCACCATGCTGGGCCCCACAGGCTCCCCCCCAGCCACCCCAGCCCTGCTTGTCTGATTGGTTGATGGGCCCTGTCACCAGATCCAGCACCCATGGATCTAGCCTTCTCTCCATCTGCCCTAGTTCGGGCTTCTTCACTTGGTGCCTGTCCTTGATTAGCCCCTCGCTCCCTGAAGGATGACCTTGATTGCATCTGGGTGCCCTGTGAGCCCCTTGCATACAGGAAGACTGGGGCCTCCACAGGTGATTCATCCTATAGTCCCTGCCACTTCTGGACCCATCTCTCCTCTCTTCTTTAAAACAGTGAGCTCCTGCTGTTCAACGCCACCACCGTGCTCAGGCTATACCATCTGCCCCGTGGGTCCTCCTGCCTAGCCTACCTACCTGGACACCTTCTTCTTCTTCCCCAAAGCCCCTTGGCCCACCAGACTTGCTCTGCAAGGCCAGTGTGCCCCAGCCCCTCTGTGCTCCCCCATCCTCTGTCCCTGTCCCCCAGGCACCCAGTCAGCACTGTTCCCTTGCTGTTCCCAGGGCTCCCAAGGGTGGCAGCATGTCTGCCCCAGCTCTGTGTCCCCCAGCCCTGGGCATGGACCTGGCACACAGGGGCAAGTTGTGACTGGTGGCCCAGAGACTGAGCTGTGGATAGAAAAGGGGGTCCAGAGAGGGAACAAGGGGTCAACAGCAGAAGGAATTCTATCTCTCACAATTAGGAGCCTGAGAACTTGGTCAAACCTGCCCAGGGCAGCAGTTAGCATTTCGATTAATTAGTGAACTCTGCAAAGTACTTTGAACATGAAACACACTATATAAACATTAAGTATTATTATTAAAAAGTAAGAAGTTCTCTAATATGCCAGGCTGCAGAGCCCCAGGCCAGTCTAAATAAAATGAATGAATGCAGTAAATTAAGCAATTAAATGGTGATATTTCAGGATTTGCAAAAAGCAGAAAGCACTAAAAGACTGCATTTTGTGCGGGGCATGAGGATGCTGCTCTGCGTCCTCGTGTCTCACCTGCCTCTGCCAGGTGTCCAGTCCCCACGCACGGACGGATGGATGGACAGGTGGCAGGCAGATTGGGAGGTGACTGGGACTGTTGGCTGGGGGTCTGGGAAGAGAGTGGGCGGGGTCAAGGAGCCTCAGTGCTAGCGTGTCACCTCCCCTCTGACCTCGTTTCCTGCGGCAGCTGCAGCTCTGGGTTTTACATTGCTCCAGCTCCAGTGACTTGCCAGAAGGTTCTGATGCAGCAGAAGGCCATGGGAGGAAGTGGTGTTGGATGGGCTGAGGTGACCCTAAGCAGGACACTAGGGGACTATGCTCCCCTTAGGGGACACTAATGTCCCCGTCGCTGAATATTGAGGCTTAGAGATGCAGAAGTTCATGAAACTGTCCACTCCACGCTGACCAGTTTGCCTCGCCCTGCAGTCTTGGATACTGAGCCTGTTTCAGGTCCTCTCTTTCCATTCCAGAGCTCCGTCTGGGAGTCAAGGGCAGCCTTCAACCCCAGGCCTCACAGGCTTCTCTTCTGCTTATAAAATGGAGATAAGATTTCCCACTGAGCCCTCCTGTCCCCAAGGGACTGTGAAGCCCCAAGATGGATGATCTGGGTAAGCAAATGTGTTTCCTGCCTCATCAAAGGTCCTTAGCACCTGCACGTTTTCGTGTCGGCTGACCTGAGGCTCTGAGGCACTCTGAAGAGCCCCTTTCACAGCTCCTCACCCCAGAGGTGAAGATACCAACGTTCCCAGTCACTGCCCCATCTAAGAAAGGACAGAAGAGAATCAGAAACCAGCACAAAGTCAAAATTCCTCAGTCTCACACACCAGGGGGAAGAAATGGTTCCCTGATTCAGGAATCTGGAATCCTGGGTCCCATGTTCAGCTGACCCATGCAGGACTGTGCCTCAGTTGCTTCTCTGTGAAAAGAGTGCTTTGGATCAGGTGCTGCTCAGGTTCCTGCAACCCTCTGACCTCATGGTGAACTGACCAAAGCTCTAGCTCCGGCAGAGATGGCCAGAGCCTGGGCTGGCCTGGATCTCCCTTTCCAGCCAGGACTGGTGTTCTGCAGTGTTTCCTGACTTGGTGGTCCCATGCTGGTCCCCACTGAGGCAGATGGGGAGAAAGGCAACCTACAGAGTGCCTCCAACAGTGAGATGGGAAGCACTGTTGATGGAGCGGCACTGAGCTCCTCAGAGTAGCTGCCCCTAGCCCTGTTCCCAGGACCCTACTGCTCAGCCCTGGTTCCAACATGAGCCTTTACTTGGTGGCAGTTTGGGGCTTTGCTCACTGGTCCTCCACTGTCAGGTGTAGCCAATCATCTGTCCCTCCCTACAGGATGCCTGTCACTAGTGGGCCTATGACTATAATTGGCTATTTCTGAGCAGGACTTCCAGACTGGACCCCTGGAACCTGCCAGACACTGGCACAGCCATCAAGCACAGCCACTGAGCCACACAGAAACGAGAGGGCCCTGCACAGCTCCCAGCCAGCCTGCAAGGAACTTCCCAAGTTTCCCCTGTTGGAAAGCCTATCCAGAGAAAGAGAGATCACCATCTCACCCTGCCACCAGGCCCCCTTTTTTTTTTTTTTTTTTTTTTGGTACCGGGGATTGAACTCAGGGGCACTCGACCACTGAGCCACATCCCCAGCCCTATTTTGTGTTTTATGTAGAGACAGGGTCTCACTGAGTTGCTTAGCGCCTCGCCGTTGCTGAGGCTGGCTTTGAACTCGCGATTCTCCTGTCTCAGCCTCCCTAAGTGCTGGGATTACAGGCT
>PVHX01024558.1:0-23701 GCA_004024805.1 Geosciurus inauris
CCCAGAATAAAAGTTCTTATGATCTATTTATTTTCTTTACTGTTAATATTTGACATTCAATTTTCTGAAAAGAAGTCCCCAAAGGAAATCAAAAGCAAAAAACCAGGGGGGGAAATTGTTTGGATTCTCCCACAACTAACTCATTTATGTCCCTGGTAAGCAGAGATGCCAGTATATGTGTTTGTTCATTTAACAGAGAGCAAATATGGCATAGCCTTGTAGTAGGCATTATGATTACAAAATGTCAAAGACAAGGTCCCTGCCCTCTCAGAGGGCACAGAGTAATATTTACATGGATTCCTATTATATGGTTCCCTAGAGCATAAAAGCATAGCAAATTTTCTGTACTCTGCATCTGAGTAACTGTGTGTCCCTCAAAACCATCTTTGCTAAATGTTGACATTGCAATCCTATAAAGATCAGCTTATCTGGCTCTGCCCTCCCCTCACCTATACTCCCCACAGGTGTAAAACAGTACAGTGGGCACTCTGTCCATGGCTTCCACATCTGCAATTTCAACCAACAACATATTGAAAATATTCAGGAAAGAAAATTGTGTCTACTGAAACATGTACAGGTTTTTTTCTTTTCATTATTCCCAAAACAAGAGTATAACAACTATTCAAATAGCATTTACATTGTATTGAGCATTGTAAGTAATCTATAGATGATTTAAAGTATGTGGGAGGATTGTATAGATTAGATGCAAATACTGTGTCACTATATATAAGGAGCTTGCGCATCCATGGATTTCTGAAACCCATCCCCTATGGGTATAGACATATATATTATCTTCAAAGAGTTAAAAGCTTATCCTTAGCTCAAACTAGACATCTGACCTAGAACTCCATTATTTCAAGACTTTTCTGATCTTCTTTTGAGTTAACTAAAAGTTATGAAATATTCACACTCCTAATTAATATCTTATTTACAATTATATGTAAACCAAGGAAACTAAGTGTCAAAGTACTTGCTCAAACCTCAAAATAGAGGCAATTCTAATGAAAATCAATTTGACTACTTTATTATTCTTAGATAAAAATCATTGCTTTTGAATATTAATGCTTAGAAATTTTAAATATGCTTTCTCTCGTAGCTTAGGTGATATGCTACAATATTTTCTTAAAACTTTAAACCAATGCAGATCCAAATATGCAAGGTGAAAATCATTAGATTTAAGAGAAACCACAAAGATTTTAGTAGCAAAATATGCCTGTCACTTTCTTTGCAGTGTTTTTACCCTGAAAGCTATAATAAAACATTAGTACTTCTTATACTAAGCATCATATAAATGCTTAATGTTAAAACTCCAATTTCAAAAGAATATTCTTGTATTCTTCACAGCCCATATCCCACCTACATAGAACACCAGATTAGAGACATCTGGAAAATGACTGAGATTCCAACACAGTTCTTCAAAAAGCTCTGGCTTCTCTGCACACAAAGTGCTACATATATATTAATAAGCCTGACAAAAATGTAAATGAGAGGCATGCTAGGAATGAAATTTCTCTTTCAGAATTTCTTCAGTTCAATAAAATTCTTCTTAATCTAAAAATGCAAACCTTCCAAGTCAAATGCTTTGTTAGAATTTCAATTAGTTTTTTTAAAAATGGATCTAACATTTAAATTTTCATTTCAATGTTGGTGTAAATCACAGATGAACACAGCAATTATAGGCAAGAACTATTTTAGTTCTATATACCTCCAGGAAACTTGTCACCTTTCACAGATTGCAGCCACTTCAAAACTAGAATTCAGCAAACATTTTTAAAAAGATGTTCACAGTCATTGAAGATGATCAGTCTTCAGATAAAAATAATCATAGCTTCTTTCAGCTCCTGCCACTGCACATAGAATGTGCTCAATAAGTGCTGAATTGAATAGCATTTAGCATGTTAGCATGTCAAGTGTGGGAAAAGACTAACTTTGGCAAAATAGCCTCAGCTGTTTAAGTCCAAAGGTAAAAGTTATCTGGGATAGATGCTATTTGGGATACTAGGAATTGAACTCAGGGGTGCTCAATCACTGAGCCACATCCTCAGCCCTATTTTGTATTTTATTTAGAGACAGGGTCTCACTGAGTTGCTTAGCACCTCGCTTTTGCTAAAGCTGGCTTTGAACTCGTGATTCTCCTGTCTCAGCCTCCTGACCTGCTGGGATTACAGGCATGCAATGCTATTTTCTAAAGGAGAAATAAATAGAATAATCACAGGCCTGCTTGTTTTAATAACACCTTGTGCCTTTTTCTTATTGAAGAGTTTAAATTTCTTTTAGCCTGTGAATCCATTAGGTTTCACTATAAGAATATTAGAAAGTTGGAATTTGTTTTCATGCTGTAAAGAAATATGATCAAAAAGGTTAAATGATTTGCTTGAGTGCAGAAGATCCACATTTTAAGCCCCAGATTTCCTGTCTCTGAGCCTAGCACTGCTGCCATGCATCACATTGGGCCCAGCTGGTTGAAAGTTCAGAGGCCTGTCAAGGGTTAGCAACCCTGCAGCTTTTCATCAGATGTATCTTGCAACCTAGACTTCCTATCTTAGTCCATTCAGGCTGCTTTAACAAAATACTAAAGAATAGATAACAGAAATATATTACTCACAGTTCAAGAGGCTTGGAAGTCCAAGCTCAAACCACCAGCAGGTTTCATATCTAAGGAGGGCCTTCTTCCTCATAAATGGTGCCTACTGTGTCCTCATATAATAGAAGGGGCAATCAAGCTCCCTTGAACCCCCACTAATGCCATTCATGAGGGCTCCACACTCATGATATTAACTAACTGCTTCCCAAAAGGCTCTCTTCATACCATCACCTTGGGGTGAGGATTTCAACATAGAAATTTTGGAGGGGACACAAACATTCAGACCAAAGCATCTCCCAAGCCAGATTAGATCACCAGAGGCACACACCAGTGCTAAAGGGCCACAGAATTATGGTCAAAAAATGACCATAATCTATGTCCATTACATTCTAAATGTTTTCATTGGCAAACGACAATAAACTCAGGAGTATGAATGCAATCCTTCACAGACATACTTTAGATTTTTAAACACACACACACACACACACACACAAATAATCACTATAACTCAACTGACTGGCAAACGTTCACTTTCACACCAACAGGGAAACAGATCATTTTCCAACCCAAGAAGAGAAACATTTTTAAGTACCAGCCTTGGTTTGAAGCTAAACCCAAGTAGAGAAAAACAGGTATGGTTTTCACCGTTTCTAACCCACATTATTAAGATGGATTTCCTCTGCCCACGTACTAGTCCCCTAGCCTTCTGTATCCCATTCTTATCTCACTCCCTGTATGGAGGCCTGGTCTTACCTCCATACACCATGGATTTGAGAGACCTTGAGTAAGGTTGCCCATGGAAGAAGCTCCTTCACAAGCTGCCAGAAGATCTGCAGCTCCTCCACCAGTACAGAGTACTCTCAAGGTTTTCAGGAGCCCCTTGGCAGGGCCCTGCCCCTGGGAAGCTGCCTCAGGGTCACTAACACATTGGATGAGAAAGGCCTTTAGCCCTATCCACCCAAGTGTAACACTGAGCCATCTGTAACATTCCTCACGTGTGTGGAGTCCATCCCCGAGGCCCTTCCTGCCCTCATATTAATGTTTCCAGAAATAACATGAATGACCATAACATAAATGATCATAGCATTTTTAGCACTTTCCATACGTCAGAGACTGCACAAATCACTCATTTACATTATTTGATTTAATCCTCAATATCTACAGAAGAGGAAAGTGAGGATCAGAGAGCTTGAGCAGGAGAATTTCTCTAACTGACTTTACTTCACCAATTCAGCAAATTAACAAACTCTAATTCACTTTGAAAAACTACACTGTGATGAATGATCTCTACCTAGTGAAGGCTGGTCTAGTGGGCAGTCTCCATATAAGGTTTCCCCTCCACAAAGCCATGTACTTACAAAAAGCTAGTCATGTTTGTTCCCAAGCTTATTTTTGCAATGATGAAATTTACTAAAAATAACTTGCAAACCTACAGAATACAATTATAGAAAGAAAATTCTGTTTCAGTTACTCAGTAGGATGCTTTGAATGATAAGGCAAATTACAAAAACAATATTGTTGAATTAAACATGGGAGAGAAAACAAAAAGATTTGGGACTGAAAATCCTAGAAGTATAGAGAGGTCCTATATTTATACTCCCATGTGTCTATAAGTTCTGGTTTCTTTTTAAAGAGAATCAAACAGGAAATATTCTTAAAGAATGGGTCATAAATGGAGATTTTGCAAGAAAGGCAGTATGGCCCTACAACTAGGGGCATCAGACACTAAAACAAACAAAAGGACCAAACCTGTTGAATGTGCATTACTAATTTAAATAAAATGTTTATGGCATACAAGTTATCCTTTCTGGGAGGGCAGATATTTTTTCCCCCTGTTGTATGGAAGTATAATTGCCATATAATGAACTAGAACCTATTTAAAGTATACAATTTCATATGTTTTGACAGATGTATATATTTGTGAAAGCATCACCAAAATCAAAAGACTATGGACACATCAGGCAACCACCAAGGTTTCCCCACTAAAAAATTTCCTCTGTATTCATTCTTTTCCCTCCCCATTAATATCCTTCCACCCATCTCTAGGCAAGCACTCATCAGTCACTATAGATTCATTTTTATTTTCTAGAGCTTTACATAAATGGAATAATATAATCTGTACTTTGTCCCCTCTGGCTTCTTTCACTGCAGTATAATTGAGACTCATCTATGTTGTGGCCATGAATCAAGCATTAGTTCCTCTTTAGTGCTTAGTATTTTATCTTATGCACATTAGACTATTTTTCACCAGTTCTTCTGATGTTGGGCATTTGGGTTGTTTCTATTTGGGGTTATTACAAATAAAGCTGCTATGAACATTCATGAACAAGTCCTTATGTAGGTATGTTTTCTCTTCAGTAAATATCAGTGGAATGGCTAGAATGTAGGATAGGCACGTTTAACATTTTAAGAAACAAAAATTGTTTCCCATCAATGGCACATTAGAGTTCGTTACTTCACACCATCATCTGCACTTGGTATTCTCAGTCTTTTTAATTTTAGTCATATTGAGGTGGTACCTCATTGTAGTTTTAATTTGCATTTCCCTGATGACTAGTTATCTTGAGAACCTTATGTCTTCATCATTTTCTTTTAACAAAGTATCTTTGAATATATTGCCCACCTACCCCCTTTTAAGTGAGTCATTTTGTCTTATTACTAATACATTTTGGGAGTTCTTTGCATGTTCTGGACCAAGTTATTTTCTCTATTATGTAGTTTCTCTTTTTATCCTCGTAGCAATGTTTTTTGGGGAGAAGTTATTAATTTTAATAAAACCTAATTTATCAAATTTTAGGTTTAACATTTATATCTATGATCTATCTTGTCATAGTGAGTACGAATCCAGATTTGGTTGGTTTTTACATTTTTGCATATAAATATCTGCTTGTTCCAGATTCATTTGTTAGATTATCCTCTATTCATGGAATTTGCTTTGTACTTTTATCAAAAATCAATCAATTAGGGCTGGGGTTATGGCTCAGTGGTAGAGTGCTTGCCTAGCACGTGTGGGGCACTGGGTTCAATCCTCAGCACACACATATAAAATAAAAAGTATTCTGTCCACCTACAACTAAAAAATAAAAATTAAAAATCAATTGATTATATATGTATGTGTGGCTATTTCTGGACTCTATTCTTGCACTGATCAACTTGACTATCCTTTTGTAGATTGTAGGTAGATTAAAAAATACACTAGCCAACTCACATCTGGATTTGTCAGTGAGCTTCTGTGTGCCACAGTTAAGGGACTTGCTGCAGCAGGGAAGGCAGGAAGAAGGACAAAGTGGGGAAGGGAGAGATGGTAGGCAGGGAAAATATCAGGTAAAAGGCATCACAACAAAAAAAAAGTAAAAAGAATAGAAAAAGTAGAGAATATATTTTTTTAAATGGCATTTTCTCAATTCTGCCATCACCAAAGACCGCTCCACCCAATATGACCCTGTCCTATAAGCTTCCAAAGCTTATGACTATAAATAGCATTTATTAGGTAGTAATTTGTGTTCTCATATAGTATCAAAGACACACACACTGCCACTGTTTCTGAACATCCTAAGACAACTAAGGTTGCTATGACTCTTGCCAAAAAAGTAGCCAGGCACCATGGCACACACCTGTAATCCCAGTGGCTCAGGAGGCTGAGGTTCGGTGGTTAAGCACCCCCAGGTTAAATACACAGTACCAAAAAAGAATTTTTTTAAAAAAAAAGTGCTATATTGTACAATCATGTGGTGAGTAACTTTATGGTCTTTTTGAAACATTCACAGGAGCCCCCAGGCCTCGCATCATCCCACGCCCTGATCAAATCACTCTCTTTTTAAAACAATGAAACTCTGAAACCTCAAGAGAAACACCAGTCCCTGGGCTTCACCTACCTATTTTCCTCATCAATCACCTGTTGTGTAATCACAACTTCAGAAAAATGTGATGAAAAGAAGAAAATATATTAATTGCCAACCCATGGATTTGCATAACTTGGACTATCACTAATTAGCTAAAGGAGATAGTCCCTAAACCGTGAAAAATTTTTATTGTCCAAGAGAAACATGTAAGCAGCACATTTTCCCCTTAGGATTGTGTGGAATTAAAAGTGATCAAGTACAGCAACTGCCTGAAGTCCGGATACTTGTTTCAGACAAGATTATGAGAAACTTAAAATGGAATACACATAGAAAAACTGAAAAGTTAAAAACTCTACCCAAACTGAATAGATCAATGCTATCAAATCCGACAGCTTGACATATTTGAATCCCAAAATATCTCAAAGTTAGAACCCAAAGTGAATGATGGATTTTGTGTGTAGACTGTTAAAATGTCACCTTATACTCAGATAGTTCTCCTTAAGCAATAACCTATCTTAACAAATGGGAATAGATGTCAACAAATTAATGCATGGAAAATGAAGTAAAAGTCACAATTACTGATTTCAAATACTTTTCTCCCCTTTAGAAAGTATTTAATTTTTTCTTTTTTCTAAAAATAGGGGATGCTTTCAAATGTTATGCTAAGGCCTGAATGCATGTCCCCAAAGCCACGTGTCAGAAACTTTATCCCCAGTGCAAGCGTATTGGGAAGTGGAGCCTACTCAGAGAACAGAAGGGATTTAAAAAGAGCTTGTAGGTGCGTTCTTTCATATGCTCTTTCACCATGTGAGAATATAACACAAGGCTCTCACCAGAGGTGAATACCTTGATCCTGGACTTCTCAGCCTCCAAAATGGCAAGAAATTCATCATGTCCACCATTACCCAGTCTGTCATTCTGTTATAACAACAAAAACAGACCAAGATAGTACTTGTCACCCCTAGATAGGCCTCTTAGAATTTCACCAATTTTTACTTTTAGCACTCATTCTACTAAAGCAAGGGCTACTATACCTTTTAAATCTACTTCCTTGTCAAAACCCAAATTACCTCTCAACTGAAAAAACAATGCTCATCCACTGATACATATAAGAAATACATTTACCAATATTAGTACGTTCTGCCTATAGTCCCAGTTACCCAGAAAGCTGAGGCAGCAAGATCACAAGTTCAAGGCCAGTCTCAGCAACTCAGCAAGACTGTCTCAAAACATAATAAACTGGGCTGGGGATGTAGTTTAGTGACAGAGTACTTGTCCAATGTTTGTGGGGTCCTGGATTTGATCTCTAACATCACAAAACAATAACAAAAAAAAGACAAAAGAAAAAAACTCTCAAAATAGATCAACCATAGACCTACATATAAAAGCTCTGAGTGTAAAACTTCCAGAAGAAACCAGAGGAAATAAATTTTGCAACAATGGATTAGGTAAAACATGAAAAGCACAACACAAAAAGGAAAAATTGGTAGGGGTTATCTCAGTGGTAGAGCACTTGCCTAGTATGCACAAGGCCCCAGGTTCCATCCCCAGCCTAGGGTATGGGGGTGGTGGTGGCAAATAAAAGTGGGCAAAAGGTTTGAACAGAAGATATGCAGATGACAAACACACACAAAAGTGCTCAGCTCCACTGTCATTAGGAAAATATAAATTTTAAACACAATAATATGCCACCACAGATTAAAAATTGGTTAAAATTTAAATGACTGATCATGGCAAGTGTTGGCAGATATGTGCAGGAACCAAAACTCTCATACACAGTTGTCAGGGACATCCAATGGTGTGACCAGTGTGGTGCACGCCTCTAACCTCTACTTTGGGAGGCTTAGGCAGGAGAATCATGAGTTTAAAAAAATGGTGCATCCACTTTGTAGAACAGTTTGGCAGTTTTTAAAAAGTCTACCACACCCCAACGAGGTCATCTATCTATTCCACTTCTAGATTTTTATCCAGGAAGAAAATATACGTCTGAAGACTTGTGTACAAATTTGCATAGCAACTTTATTCATAATAGCTCAAACTGCAAACAACCCAAATGTCCGTCAGAAGGTAAATGAATAAAATGGGGCATATTCAAGCAACACAACATAGATAAATCTCAACTATGCAGAGTGAAGGAAGCCAGGCAAATAAGAATACATACTCTATATGATTCTCTGTACATAAAGCTTGTAAAAGGCAAACTAAGGGGCAGAGAAAGCAACAGTTGCTTAGAGATGGGAAAGCTTCAAGGAAGAAAGTGGGCGGAGTGATAGGTGTGTTTACTGTTGTGGCTGTCAGAGGCTATCTATATATCTCTACCTATATCAACTGTACACTTTTAATATGTATACTTTATTGTATAGCAATTTTTCTCAATAAAGCTGTTTCTAAAAGGAAGCATGCACCCCGCACACGCACACACAGATTCCATGCCCACAAGGCTACCCTAAATTACTTCTAGAGAAGTAATTCCACAGGAGGTCCAGACACTTCTCCTATTTGTTTTTATATTAAACCCCTCAAGTCCATGTTTTATACAAGCCAAATAGATATCTTCCTATTTACATTTCTGGTAAGCCTATGTCCCTGTAATTGACATTTTCTTCCCTTTACAGCAAATGTATCTGCCATTCACCTAGACTCCTCAGATGTGTTGCTTAGCACCAGAAAATGAAAAAGAAATCAGTAAACAACCAAAAACCAAAATTAATTTCACTATATAGAGTTCATGTTAAAAACAAAAACAGGGCCGGGCACAGTGGCACATGCCTGTAATCCTAGCACTTTGAGAGGCCGAGAAAGGAGAATCATGAGTTCAAAGCCAGCCTCAGTCATGGCGAAGTGCTAAGCAACTCAGTGAGACCCTGTCTCTAAATAAAACACAAAATAGGGCTGGGGATGTGGCTCCGTGGTCGAGTGCCCCTGAGTTCAATCCCCGGTACTGCCTCCACCAAAATAGGTTCTCAAGTAGCATGGACAGTTAAAGAGCTTTTCAGGTACCTAATGTCTAAATCTAATAATTAATGTGCTAGAGGTAGCCTATATGGAAATGGTAACGAAAAGAAGGTAAAACTGAAGAAAGCTCATGGATACTCCAGCTCTAAGCCATGGTGAGTTAGCTGAGTCTCATTCTGAGGACTAAGAAAGGGAATCCAGATTTAATTTCTGGTTAGCCATTAACTACTTAAACTTATCTAGATTTAAGTTTTCTAGGCCTCAATGTATCTCTAAAATGAGTACAACAGTCAATATACTCATTTACTATGTGACTATAATGAAAAGCGTAGACCTTACTCTAAATTCTAACATCTCTAAATTCTATCATTGTTAGGTCTACAGCATTTCCACTTTCTAGAGTTACTTGGTTTTTAGGAATGCAATTAGGCAGTTATAAATTTATTTTAAGATACCACCAAAGGGCTGGGGCTGTAGCCCAGTGGCAGAGTGCTCACCTGGCACATGTGAGGCACTGGGTTCCATCCTTAGCACCACATAAAGATAAAAACAAAATAAAAATAAAGGCATGCTGTTCATCTACAACTACAAACAAAATTTTTTTTAAGATATCACCAAAATTTTTAATCAAGTGTCTCATACCACTTGACATGAAGACCATCACCAAGATACAGTCCAATTCCATTTGAACACTGAGATATGTAACCAGTATTGTTCTACTGAACTACATGAAACAAAGTACTTTATTTTTATTTTGCTGACCCTGAAAACTTCCCAATGCTGGATCAAGCTTACATAATTATTACAACGCTAAAGGTTTCCACTAAGGAAAAAAATCTCCCTTAAAAACAGCATTATTATTAAGGCTGGGGATATGGTTCAGTGGTAGTGTGTTCACCTGGTATGTGTGAGGCCCTGGGTTCAATCCCCAGCACTGTAAAAACAAGAGGAGCAACAAAATAACTATTATACCTATACAGCACTTTACTATTTTCAAAGCATTTCACATTTATTAGACACCCAGTGTGGAGGGCTGAGAAAACAAGAATGAACACTCAAGAAAAGCTTTTTTTTTCCTCCTAAAATTTAACTCTTTACTCAATAGCCCACATAATTAGCAGTCTGCTGCCGAGTTTTTCAAACTTACATTAAAATAATGCACACAAGATATAAAGTGCAAACCACTAAGAACAAGTAAGAGTTTTATTCCATTAAACTAATTTAACTCTTAGCAATCATTATTTAACTTTGGTCTCCCCTTCCCCACTGCAGTAAGAACTGTACTTTCCTGAAAATGGCAATAAAACTTTGCTGACATGTTACATTAGTAAAAGCCACAAAATATCAAGTCCTTAAGCCTTTGAACAAAATAAAATGTATGCTTCTGCTGCCTGTAGCAAGAAGCAACACAGGCTTTTAACCCCGTTAGAGACTTTCTTTACTCCTGCATATCTTATCCTATGTTCTAATATTTTTGTGGATTTTATCCATTGGCTGAGAATGATGATGAAATTAAGGGACCAGCAATCTAGAGAATAATATACATGATAATAATACATAAAAATACAAGAAGTTAACAATGACTCAATTTTACTTTGCTTAGAATGAAGAAATATAAGCTAGTCTTTTCATTATGAAAGTTTGTAAAGGCCTAGAAACCAAAGAAAATATTTATAGAATAAGATTATCCACTATCAAAATTAAAATCAAATTTTAAATTAAGTTTATCCTGCATTCAAAAGAACACTTGGTAAAGAGACCTTGAACAGAAAGTGGTGGAAAGTGGCTCACAACAGTTATAGCATTCTTTATAAATCATAAAGTGTTTTACCCTTTTTTGTTATGGGCTGGTTAATATTATTTTCAAGGCAGAGAAGTTTCCCTATATCATATTCACAAGGACATAAAGCTTATATTTTGTTTCATTTATGATTATAGATCTTATTGGGAGTAAATCAAGATGACCTAAGTTTTCACAATGTGGATATGCGTGGCTGGCATTGGGGTTTATCAAAACTGTGGTCTCCATTTTACTTTTCCTTAAACACTCTCTATTCAGAAGAATTCTCTATAAGCAGAACAATAATTTGGACTAGTCACATGGCAGGGCAGGGGGTTTGTTATACAGAATGCTTGTTTTGTTCAAAGGAAGTTTACATATACTACACAATTTGCAAACAGCACAGAGTCTGTAGTTCAAACCTCAGAATATCTCTACTTATCTACTATCTTTTCTGATAAGATCATCTCATTTCTCAAAAATTCCAAAAAAAAAAAAAAAAATACTGACACACTAAAGACAGAGAAATGTTAGTTTCTGAAATTTTATTTTTAATACATACATTTCACAAACAGAAACCCTCTACCACCACACACAATTCCATAACCAAATGTTTCAATTTTATTAACATTCTTCAACTATTTACACTGTCTTCCCTCAACAAAAGTGCAATCCAAGATATCCTGACAAGAGATCTTCACCAGCAATATGTTTTGAGCTGGTTCTGATGGTGCCCACCTGTTTTAGTTTCTTCCAATTATCTGGAATAATAATAAAGTAAACAGGACATGGAGATAAAATGACTTAGGCAGCATCTTATAGGAACCAAAACACTAAACAAGGGCACTTTCTCCTCACCTCTGTCCCCAACCTCCAACTAAAATGCTCAACAGGGGTTACCAGGAAACTAAATGGAAAAAGCAAACTGGGGTTATCAACCTAGGCATAGAACAGACTGCACATTGGTCTTGCAGGACTAAATGAAAATTTTCAGCAAGTTAGTTTTTGTAGTCTAATAAACTATGCATCAATCTGTTAGTTTTAGTGTTTAAACACCTAATATTCTTTCTTGATGAGTTAATTTTCCCCAGATATAAAAATTCCTTTTATTCAGAAAATTCACTTCTTTTACAAAAACCAGAAATTAAAAGGTGCTTGAAGATGTTCCTGTGTAATCAGAATGGGAAAATACACCCATCTCTCAATTTCATGGCACAATGTCTATCTTTCAGGTAAAAGCCCAGTACTATCAACTGCTTCAGATGTAACCAGAAGTGGAGAGTTAAGATGGCCTGAAGAGAAAATGACCAGAAATTGTCTTCTCTCTAAACTAAAGCAGATAATTTGTTCAAGGTATGGAACTCTTAAAAATAAGTCATTAAAAAAAGTTAGATAAAAAAATCACTTTGAAATTATTAGTCGTTCTTAAGACTGCCTTTATATTATTGAATACTATTCATCAGAAAAGACAGAAACTGGATCTCCTGGTGACTGATATCCTTTAATATACTACCTACAACAAAAATCATCTTTCTTAACATATTCCAATTCCCATCAAGGTGCTCAAGGAAAGCTTGGAGAAAACATTAAGGTCAGCAAATTCCAAAATGGTATTTATCATTACGGTGTTGCATACTCAACTATATTTTCTTCTCAAATCAGCCCAATTTTGCCTTTTAGAAAAAATGTAATGTCTAAAAGGCAAAAGATATTCAGTAAAATACTCATGTTTCACTTTGTATATGATTGCATACATCCATAGAAGCCTCACTTTATCACCAAAATAATATCCAAAAGCAAATTTTATTCACTTATAGTGAAACCTCATCATACTTTTCAGGGGACAGAAAACAATCTGAGGAGAAAATAGCAAATGCAGCATTCACTACAACTACAATGGTTTTAAACTGAAGAGCTTGTTGATGCAGTGAATAGGCCGACTTTTACAATAACAATATAATAAACAGGTTTCACTAGAAAAATGTAGGTAAGTTAAAGAATAGCACTACAAATATTTTAACATTTATTCTAACTTCAGATAACAAATCCAAATGGTTCTCTGAAGATAAATTTACCAGTTTTTATACTTGGTATGAAAGAGAATTGATAGGGAAGTAGTTTCATGTATCAAAGAGAAACTTTCAAGGATTATGTCCTATGGACCTCTTGAAGCTGCATCAAACAGTGTCTGACCAGTACTGATTTTCTGCTTCTCATAAGCATTTTGAGCATTTCCTCCCACCGATCATCAGACACCAAACCAGGAGCAGAGAAAACCAAATAACAATCATAGAAATTAAAAGTTGAAGAATATTAAGTGAATGCATTGGTTCTTCAATGCTGTATCGTTTCAAACAAAATATCAAATGCTTCATGTAGTAGAACGGAAATTCATTTGCAATGCCTAACTGAAAAAACCACACTGAGAAAAAAAATGTTATCAACCAAATGAGTAATATAAAATATTCACATCAATTCCAAACATGGAAATAATAATCATTCATAAAATGATTATTTTTAGTATTCTTTTAGCATATATATGTATATACATACACATATACATAAAACTTAAAATTATCAAATTGACTTATAGAAATCATATTTCAATTCCAAATCTACCAGGCCATGGACTATCAGTGTATTAAATCACCCAGACATAATGAATAGAAGGTTGTATTTTGGAATGCCCAAAGTTCTGTATGTGATCATTTTGGGGAGGCCAACAGTAAAGTATCCTGGAGATCTTTATATATATCATATGCACTATAGTGATTCTCCAAAATGAAACACACTTTTAAAAAAGTATTAAAATTATTATCTTCATCATTCTCTCAATTTTTTCTTTCCCTCCTTAGATCAACTCTTCGATTTTGGAAACTCAGTATTAACTGGGTTGAATGTGGCTATCAGGTATTATGAGAAAGGTAAGTGTGGCGACTTGTTCTGAAGCTTACCCATTAGGTTCTGTGGCTGAGAGATTTACCTGTGAAAAGGATATACTAAACAGCACTTTCAACAGTGCAACCTGTATAAATCATTACTGCCCAAGTCACGTTATGTATGGATTATCCTGAAGAGCTAGTCTGATCAACTTCTAAGACAAGATTCAATTGAGTTTTGCCTTTCTGCCCTGTTGATTCAGTGTACATCATTTCCAAATTCATTTCACAAGTCTCTGTTACAGGTCAGCTTACCTAAAAATATTTCCAACACCAACAGCTTTGATCTCTTATAATTTGGCTATTATTTTAAGTAAGAAAATTGACTGTTAAATTACAACAGTAAAGAAACAGCACTTACGTCCACTTTCAAATCATCTGTCAGTCAGAGTAAATTGCATGTCAATATGTGCTGCAGAATGCTAAGCTGCAATAGCCTAATACACTATTTGCTCTCCAGGCTCAGACTTACATTCACTTGTCACATGTTTCCCCAAGGTCCACTGAAGATCTAAACATGGGTCTTTATAAAGTTAACTTTTTAGTAAGAGCTCCCTCCCAACTCCTATCATGCTTTTAGTTTATAGCCACATAATCCCCTTCCTAAATCCATGCCATCCTCCCACCACCGTAAAGCTGCACCAGACTCTTAGAGTAAAACCCTACCCAAACACACTCGATCATCCATCTGGTCCTGACCACAGACTAACATTTGGGAATCAAGACAGGGCAAGGGGCAGCCCCCATTTTAGCGGCATACATACAAAGTAACTCTGCTTTAAATTAGAAAAGAAATTAATGTCACAGAATGTTTCCCTATAAAAGATATGTAATAAAGTAATAATATCAATAAAATAGCTATTACTAAAGCAAAGCTTTCATCAATAAGCTTCGAGAACTTTGAAGGAGGAGAATGGCTTCACGAAATGGTAGTCCAGGTTCCCACAGTGTGGACACTGCTGGACATTGCTGTACTCAGAGAAGTACTGCATTCCAATCCGCACGTCGATCACCGGCTTCCCACAGTGCTTGCAGTTCAGGCGGGCCTGGGGGAAATAAACACTGTAAAGCACAATTTCTTCAGCTTTGCAATGCTTGTCAAAGTCATCCAAACCAACATACTGGGAAACAGATCAAGAGTTCAGTAAAGAATCTCCTCTATACCCAAAAACAGGGTATATGAAGCCTAAGACATGTATTCATATATCCATCATCATCAATCTGAAAGATTCACAACTCCCAATTTCTCTCTAGATGAGGCATTGCTAGTCCTTTCACCTACCAGAGGAAGAAAATTATAAACTAGTACTGCCTAAACCACTTGATTAAAGTTTCCTTGACAACAGGGACCACCTGCACCCTCGATTTTAAGAGGGGCTGGTGGGTAGTAGAGTGCTTGCCTGACATGTGTGATTCCCTGGGTTTGATCCCCAGCACCACAAAAACAAACAAAAACAAAAGGAGAATGGCTGAAGTGGACTTCCCCACTCAAACCTGCATAAAACTTCTTTGAAGATTCTGGATTTAAAAAATTCATAAACATTTTTCATTCTATCCCATAAGACATTGTGTTTTCTTTGAAGGAAAAAATTCCCAACATATTTAAGCAAAATTGGCAATATAGGCAGAAGTGGTGTTTATCCCAAGGCTTCAAGAACCCACCAGCACAATGTCTTTTCATGCCCAGGCCTACAGCCTTTCAGCAGTAGGTCCAGGACTAAAGGAAATAAACAAAAATTATAAATAAAACAGACCTCATTTTAATTTCCTCCTAAAATTACTAACAATCTCAATTTTTCCTTACAACACTACTGTGAGACAGGTAGTATTATCTGAATTTTAGCTCATAAAACTGGGGCATACAGTGATAAAGTACCATGGTACTTTAGTACTTCTCTGAGTACAGCAATGTCCAGCAGTGTCCACACTGTGGTCTAACTAAGACCACATAGTTAGAAAGCAGAAAAGGGTAGCCTGCCCCAGAGCCCACACTCTTTGCCAGCACATGAATTCCATTTCTGCAATCTGAGATAATCTCTCTTTTAAATATTTCATCCTTTTGAACGTTAAAAGTGAGATTCTGAGCAAACCTCTCTCCTTAACCTTGGTTATCCTTTCTGATAATCAATGGTTGCTTATTTTTGGCTCAGATGTATTAGAAAACTCCTCAGGATTCCTTTAGTGTCTAGCACCTTTTCCTCAGTGAATATTTTAATTGATTAAAAAAAAAAAACAGCAAACATGGTTTGTGTTATGGTTTGGATGTGAGGTGTACCCCAAAAGTATGTGTGAGACAATCCAAGAAGATTCAGAGGCGAAATGATTGGGTTGTAAGAGTCTTAACCCAACTAGTGATTTAATCCCCTAAAAGGGATTAACTGATGTGGTAGTGTGTGGCTTTAGGCGGTGAGAATTGGGGCGTGGCTTTGGGTATATATTTTATGTGGCCAGTGGAGTTTCTCCCTCTGCTTTCTGATCACCATATGAGCTGCTTCCCTCTGCCACATTCTTCTGCCATGATGTTCTACCTCACTTCAAGCCCGGAGGAATGGAGCCAGCCTTCTATGGACTAAGACCTGTGAAACCATGAGCCCTCAAATAAACTTTTCCTCCTCTAATATTGTTCTGGTCAGATCTTTTAGTCACAGCAGTGAAATAGCTGACTAAAACATATGTTTTCCATTTCAATAGGAGGCCAGGAAATATAGGTCTGGGTTTAAATCTTTTTTGTGGGGACTGGACCCAGGAGTGTTTTGCCACTGAGATACATCACTAGCCCTTTTTATTTTTTATTTTGCAACAGGATCTGGCTTAATTGCCTAGGTCAGCCTCAAACTTGCAATCCCCCGCCTCAGCCTCCAGAGTCCATGGGATTACAAGCACATGCTACCACACCTGACTGGGCTTAAATATTTTTTTAAAGAAGAAATATATATAGTGTGTGTGACAGGATGCCACTGATTTTTTCTAACTAAAGATACAGTAATAATCCCACAATCCTTCAGTGCTGTAGTAGAAAGAACATCAGAATAGGAATTACAGGTTTTAGTCATGACTGTGATAAAATTTATGTTGACCTGGGTAAAACATTCAAATTTTGAGGCATCCATTAACAAGTGGAAAATCAGGAGGCTGGACAAGTTCTCCAAGTCCCTTCCAATGCCAATATTCTATGAGTTAACAGGCCCAAACATTCTTTTACTTCCTTATTTTATTTAATGTGAAAGATAACCCTTATGTGTGCAGAGAAAGGAGCCACTTCCTTTGCTTTCTTTGATCTTGAGAACTGGCATTAAGGCACAACAGTGATCACAAAATGCTACAGTGAATAACTAAGTAATTCTGACAACTCATTTCCAAGGCTAAGCTTAAAAATGGAAATGTGGTCAATGTATGAGAATGGCATAAAATAAGTCAATACTATTTCGAACTACAAGACCAGCTATGGATTTTAGGACTCTCATAAGCATATTTCTCCTCTGACAAAATACTAGAATACAAAGTAGATCTGAAATACCACCTCTGTCAACCTTTCAATTCAATAGACACAGATTATTTTCTGAATAAACGAATAATAGAATATTCTCTTTATAAAAATCAAACTACAACACTAATAATAAAAAATCTGTAGGAACTAATAAAGTGTGTTATCAGTTATTTCTATTAAAAGCCAGGCTTGCAGACTGAAAAGTAAAGAAAAATTTCTCCCCTACCCATAAATAACAGGGAATTATATAATAAGTTCTTCATCCTCCAAGTGCTTGGAAATACACCAAGATATTTCTAAGGATTTTATCTCCTATGTTTCTATGATCTTATTTAATAATGTGTTTGCATATGTTAATACTTACCTCTTTTCCTTATGACAGCTAAATTTCAGATGCTACCTTAGCCTCAAAAATGCCTCTTCCTAGCAGTGATTTAAGGATTGCAAATCTTTCATGTCAACCTCACACACCTTATAAGGTAGGCAATTCCTAAGTAACTAGAGCTAAGTCACAGAAAGGAAACAAGAAAATTCTGTGAAAGAAAGGGAAACTTTCATCTTCTTTTTAAATCACAACTTATTATTGTAAATTCATTGTAAGCTAATTATAAAAAAATAGAGAAAACATAAGCATGCAGAAAGAAAACCACCACCCAGCCCATCTGAGTCAATTAGGAGCTTAGCAGATTCCTTTTCCTGCTCATTTACAAATGGAAGCACAGTATGGTGCCATTTTGTGACCTGCTTTGCTTTGCTTTTCTTCCTTAACAGATGGGAAATACTCCACATATAAAAATACAGTATTCTACAATATCTCCTTTAATGACTTCATAGTATTCCATCACAATGTAATGTCTAAGTCATCACTGCTAGACTCTGCAGGAATTTCTAACTGAATTTCTTCTTTATTTGCAGGAGCATCTTTTCCAAAGGCCTACTACTTCCCACAAAGGAACCAAAATGCAGACTCTAACTCCTCTATCTTCACTGGGGGACAGAAGCTAAATATCACCTATTACTCCCTCAGTGGAGTCCATACCAACCTGACAGCAGGGAGAAGCAGCCAGGATGTCGTAGGTGTACATGGTGCCCAGCTGGTGCCAGCTGCCATCCCACCGTGACTTACACTTGATGCAGATGATCTTGTGAACCCCTTCCAGGCAGTCCACACACACTGCGTACAGATGCATGAGTCTCCCTGTGTACAAAAGACACAAAGCTGAGAGTGGCCATCGTGAAAATCACATTTTATCATCAAAGGGGATTTAAAAAAATATCTACCAATTCCAAACAAACATTTTATCATTTGCATAAATATAAAAAGCACAAAAGATGATATTTATCACACATTCCCAAGCTGCCCTTTAAGATTAATGGTGAATTACTATTAATTCACCATTAATTGTAATTCACCATTAATGGGACAGGTACTTTAAATTCAAGCTTATTAAAAATAAATACTTGCCTTAAATATCTTTTCCAAAAGTTCTGCCAGATTTACGTAATCGGTCCACCCAAATTCATAAAAGCAAATCCAACATGCTCAAAACCATCTTATAATCACAGGACTGCTCAGGATCTTATGTGCGGCACATGGAAAATGAACCAACACTGGTCTTGTGATGAGCTCTCTCCACTACGAATCTCACCATAAAAAAAGTCAAAAGTCTGTCTTATACTGACAGCCCAGAATAATGCCACAGACAACATGACTATGTTAATTGTCCTTCTCCCCAAAATTGCTCAGCCATCATCACATCTAATTTAGGAACCAGAATTGTATCTTACTTGTAAGTGGTTTTTTAAAAGTTCAACATCTTATTATTTACTGGGTTTTAAAAATCACCTCATTCCATTATTTCTTATCAACATCTTAATGTTTATAAAGGAAAGATGTCACACTAAATTATTGGAAAGGGTCAGGGTTCAAACAAGTGGGAAGATTCAGAATGTCTGAGATCTGCCTGGGCAATATGTAACAGCAGCACTGCTGTTCTCTATTTAGCAACAGGGAACTTCACTGTGCCCAAAAACCCATCACCAGAACACATACCCAAAGTAGTCTCTTAATCAGAATGTGCTCACTGCTACATGTCAGACTATAGGTTTTCACCATTCAGTGGTAGGGACCAAGCCACTCCTCATTCACTAGAAAGGCACGTAACGAACAGTCCTTAAGAGGGAACTCTTTTGTTGCATTTGCTTACATGACTCTCTCTCTCTCCTTGAGGGCAGGAACTGTGTTTTATTCACTCACATAGACTTGGTGTCCAGCACAATGTCTGGAACATGGAAATCACTTCTTAAGTGTATGTGTATAGATGGGCAGGCTAATAGCCCAAATGCATTCAACAGGAAGGTGACCAAGAACTGCTTGCAATCTCTGCTCTGGGACACTGAAATTAAGGTCTTAATTGCCATGGCAACTGAGTGCCTGGGGGCAATGTCAAGGAGTCAGTTCAAGTATCCAGGGGCCACTGGAAACGCTTCATTTCCAGTCTCTCTCCCAGACCTACTCACTGCAATTCTCAAACATCCAATACTACACAGGCTGCTGTTAGGGAGGGTGGGAGGAGAGGGGCACAGAAGTCAGGTGTTGATCAACGGCCATGATGATAAAGAAAAATACTGTGAGCTCTACATGAATCATTTCATTTAAATCTTATAGTAACACTATCAAGTAGGCCCAACTGTTACTCCCACTTCAGATAGGAGGAAATGTAGCTTAGAAAGCCTGAGTAGCTTGTTCAGGTTCACAAAGAAACTAAGTGGCAATACCTAGACTTAAATTCATGTCCGTCTCTTAACCTACAGGCAAACTCTTGGGAAAGCCTGGCCCAGACTGTCTCTGGATTCATTTCTAGTTTTATTACACACTGTCTAAAGTACAGAGAATTCTCCATTTCTAAACCCTAGGACAAGGTTGTTTGTGTGTTCAAATAAAAAGCAGATTTCTACAAGAACAATGATGTGGTGCAAAGTGATAGAAGGTCAGTAAGACCTTTCTAATTAGGCCCGTCTTAATGAATTATTAAAACCAAACAAAACATTTTCTCAGAGGAAGAATCTGAGAATGGGGGCGGAGGGGGAGGTGGCAGTGGGAAGAGGCAAGGAGAGGCAGGGAAGAGGCAAGGACAGGGAAAAGGAGTAACAATCCACAGGGTCCACCACTGAAAACAGCAAATATTTCAGCAGCACATAATCAACTGTAAACTTTGCAATCCTGTAGCCTGGAATGTGGACTTCTTATTGGAGTTGAAAATGCTTTAAGGAATACATGGTTGGGAAACCTGGGAGGGGGGGAATGAACTACACAAACCTGTTATAAATAAGATCACCCAGACATCTCTGAGAGGCACCACAAAAACACTGACAGATATCCAAGGCCTTATTTGTGACTTCTCTGGTAATGATTAGACACACCCTGACCTTCAAATTATTAGACAGGTCTATCTAGTTTTTAGCTCTTTCTCCAACCACTCCCTAATAGTTAATCTCAAGACTTGGTCTTAGGCTCTCTCATATCCTCTTTCTTTTCTTTCTCTTTTCTCCTCATTTAAGAGCTCTTGTGCTCTTACAATTTAACCACCACTGTTATAAAATAAACTCCCGGTGTTCATCCCAATATAACACATTTCTAACAGTACTTGCTAGACATCTCCACACAAAAGTCCCAACATTCACTCAAACACAATACAAATGCCCTCATCTTCTTTGCCCCCCAAATCAGGTCCTATTCCCAACTTCCTCTACTCCTGTGTCAGCACTATTTATCTGATCTAGACTCAAAGTGGCCAACAAAGACTCTTCATCTTCTATAGTCAAGGTGTCCCCAAATTTGCCATTTTCTTTTAAAATAATTTCTTGAAGATATTCCCTCCTTTTGATTCCCACTGTCACGATGCAGTAGTCTCTCATCATTCTGCATTTAGGCTACAGAAATAAAGTTAAAATAAGGTCTCTAGGACCCAACCCTTTCAAATAACTTTGGGGCATGTAATTGTGTTTTAAAAATTGTTCAAAATCTTTCAATTCATATTCATGAGGAATGTGGCCTTATACTTATGCACCCTCATTCATCTTCATAAAGAATGGTCCAAGTTTTTAAAATGGAGAAACAAATGTGTTTCCACAACACTTCCTTCTAAAATTCCAGCAAACAGGATGAAAAAAAAGGGGAACAAAACACAAACTCCATCTACCATGAAACAATGAAATACCCATAACCTTGAAGCAAAATATATGAGGTTGAAAAGTGAGTAAAGGAATAGTAAATGACTTAGCTCTGAAACTGGACCATAAACACTGAGAACAGAGGATGAGGTGCTGAAAAGGGAAATGGCAGGGCAGGGGGTGCTACAAGTTATAAGCAACCATAAAGTTGCCTCTTTCATCAAGAGGCAACATATTCTAGCACCCTCAGAACCTGGGCTGGATTCAGTACTTAGGCTGATGAACACACCAGAGAAGTTATGAAACTCAGCCTTAACCTCAAGCCTCTAAATAGTCCCTGAAGCTTTCATTCTCACCCTCTGGAAAGTTGGTCTGAGAAGGCCATGTGAATAAGCCCAAGCCTCAGTGGATGTAAATTAGCATAGCTACTACAGAAAACAGTATGGAGGTCTTTCAAAAAATTAAAATTAGTCACTGACTACATGGTAACAATAAAATATTTCATATTTTGTGTAAAAAAAATAAAACTAGAACTACCAGTATGATTCAATAATCCCACTATGGGTATATATCCAAAGGAAATGAAATTGGTATGTCAAAGAGTTACTGCACTCCCATGTTCACTGCAGCATCATTCACAACAGACAAGATAGAGAATCAACCCAAGTGTCCATCAACAAATGAATCGATAAAGAAAATGTGGTACATATACACAATGGAATATTATTCAATCATACAAAGATGAAATCCTATAGTATGTGGCAACACGGATGAACCTGGAGAATGTTATGCTAAGTGAAATAAACGAGGCACAGAAAGACAAATACCATATGATTTTAGAGTAGAATCTTTTAAAAAGTTGAACTCATAGAAATACAGGGAGAATAGTGGATACCCAAGGCTGGGAAGGGGAAGGAAGTGGGCAAAAGAGATTGGCTAGTTGGTACAAAGTTAATTAGAAAGGAGTCAATTCTGGTGTTCTATTGCACAGTAAGGTAACTAAAGTTAACAATATTGTATTACATTTTTCAAAATAAATAGAAGAGGATTTTGAATGTTCTCATCAACAAAGAAAGGGTAAATGTATTAACAGATATCCTAAATACCTTGGATTTGATTATTACACAGTGTATTCATATATCAAAACATCACATTGTATCCCATAAATAGGTATGAGTATTGTGTTATTATGTATCAATTAAAAACAAAATAAAACTAGCCTATTGGAATAAAACTAGCCTATAATACACAGATTATAGATGAGCCGGTCTAGCTGAGGCTCCTGAAGCATCTAGACTGATGACTGCTAGATGTGTGTGTGTGTCCCAACCAATCCATAGAATTGGGAAAAGTTCTTAAATCATAACTGCTTTTAAGCCACAAAGTTTTAGAGTGTTCTGCTTTATAATAAGGGCTAAAAAGAATTAAGTAAAATTCTCAAAATAAATGAGACTACTCCTTTTGAATTCAGCTCCCTTTTCTTGCTCAGAAATGTTAACATAAGAAATCATTAAGAAAAAGAAATCATATTCATGAATTAAGAACAGGAAGCTATCAAAAAAGAGCTCTTGGGAATTAAAACTATGAGAACAGAAAGCCAAGGAAATCTCCCAGAAAGGAGAATAAAGAGACGAATAAGGGCCATAAAGAATTCTCCCTCAGGGGCTGGGATTGTAGCTCAGCGGTAGGGCGCTTGCCTTGCATGCGTGAGGCACTGGGTTTGGTCCTCAGCACCACATAAAAATAAAAAAACAAAAGTATTGTGTCCATCTACAACTGAAAAAATATTTTAAAAAATTGTCCCTCCACCAAAAAATAGGATGAATATGATATAAGAGAATATCTGATTAATCAGAGTCCCACAGTGTTTTTTATTTTTTTAAGTAAAAAAAGAGAAAATTATCAAAGAAGTAATACAAAGAAAATCCTTCCAAACTGAAA
>PVHX01024559.1:0-23785 GCA_004024805.1 Geosciurus inauris
TGGATGGATGGATGGTTGGTTAGATGGGTGAATAGATGGATAGATGGATGGGTGGATGGATGAGTCCATTTCAAGGCTTGGAATATCCTCTCTCATGAGACTCATTCTAGCTCATCATCTCTAGTCAGAATACTTTCAAAAGCAAACCCTTCTTGTACCTCAACTATTTTCCAAGAGGCCATTCTTAGCCAGTCTAGGTCATTTCTCCAGAGGCCTATTGTCCAAGCTTTCAGCAGCCTATTTCTCCTTTAATGAAATTCCCAAGTTCACGATCTTCAGATTTCAAACTCCTTGGGGCACACAATTATGCACACTCAGTGGTGACCCCTGGGATGTCTAGACAAGAACATTGTTCAGGTTGTCTCCATTGGACCCTGTGCCTCAGGGAGCTCCTATGTATTGTTGGGGCTGGGGACGGGCAATACCATTAGCCCTGGTCCAGCCTAGAAGTCACTCCTGGCCATTCACTTATTTCATAAATATTTATTGAACATCTGTAATATTCTGGGCAAGGCTAAGAATACAGTGGCAAGAAAAAGATAAAAATCCTGGCTTCATGGAGCTTATATTCTAACTGGAGGAAAAAGGTGTAAACAAACAAATAAATTTAAATAAATAAACTCTATGGCATGTCAGATGGAAATGCATGATGAAGAAAAACAGAGAAGACAGACAGGTGGGGGTGGAGGGAAGGGGGCTTCCAACTTTAAATCAGAGGGTGGAAAGTTAACAGTGAGTAAATGAATCCCTAAAAGAGAGGAGATGATGTCATGTCAAGATGTGAAGGGAAATTACCCCAAGCAAAGGGAACAGCAAGGGGAAACCTGGAACGCTGAAGGAGATTTAAGAAAACTAGGTGGCAGAGGCAGCATGAGCTGGGCAACCAATAGGAGATAAGGTCAGAGTGTTGGTAGTTCCCATAGGACCTCGTAGGCATCTGACGGTCTCTGCTGTGTGCTCTGAAAGAGATGGGAAGCCGTTGGAGGACATAAGCGAGAGCAGCACCATCTAACTTACATTTTACCTGGATCGCTCAGGCTGCTGTGCTGAGGACATAGTACAGGGCAGCAACAGGGAGACCTGATGGAAGGCTACTGCAATAATCCAAGCAAGAGATGAAGATGGCTTGCAGCTGGGTGGTAGCCATAAAAAAAGTTCAAAGTGGTCAGATTCTAGGTCTATTGTGAAGACACAGGATTTGCTGAGGGGTTGAATGTGAGATGTGAGATCAAGAAAGGAATTGATATTGTTAAAAACAAATTTTACTGTGTACCTAGGAGAGTAGGGTTGACATTCCTTGAGATGGAGAAGACTGTGGGGGATGGCAGTGGTTTGGGTTGTGCTGTTTTTCTTTGTAGGTGAGGGGAAGCTTCGAGCTTTAGGCGTACGGTCTCTTAGACACTTGGGTAGGAGGTAGGCAGGCATTTGAAGTCAAGCCACACATCCAAGGGAGAGATGGGGCATCTGGGATGACATGCTCTGAGGAGAGGACTCTCCTCAACTCCTCCACTTCCCCAGGCATCCCTAGACACCCCTGGAATAATGCCAATGGCCAAGGACTGTGTCTCAGAGACCTGGGCGTTAGGGGAGCTGCATGGAATAAGAGTGGAGAGCTCTAGAGTCTGAGTTCAATGCCCAGATTCTCACTTTCTAAAGATGTGACCCTGTGTAAGTTAGGAAACTGCCTGTGCCTCTTTCCCCTAAAATTGGAAATGATTCCAGTGCTACAGAGATAGCTATAAAGATAAGTGTAACCAGCTCAGCCTGGTGCCTGGCACCCAGGGAGGGCTTTGGGTGGGTCAACTGTCATCAGCCTCAGTGCCTGCCCTGCTACTCACTAGTTCAGTGACTGAATGCTTCCCAGGTCCTTCCTTGCTCTCGCAAGAAGAAGCATCTGAAGCAGAGTCTTCCTCTTTTCCGAGAGAGACAACAGTCTTTGAGAGCCAACCAGCACCATGGAGAAAGAGGCTGCCAGGTGGCTGCCAAGGCAACTTCAGGTGAAATGGGGCTAAATTATAAAGGCAGACACTGACTCTGGCATCCTCTCTGCTTCCTCTTTTGTAGGATTCTCAGCAGCAACCCCACCTCTTCAACACACACACCTTGATGGTGTCTTTTCTGATGTCTCCAGCCCTCCCAAAGCTCTGGGCTCTTGCCCATGCAGCCTGCCCTTGGCAGACGGCTCCTTGACTCTTTCTAGCAACTGGTGAGGCTGAGAGCATCCTTCTTCCCATCTCTTCTAGAAAACCCTGTGCCAGTGCCTCTGCATTTGTAGGACAATCATGAGAATGCCCTTAAATCACAACTCTGAGTGCCTGGGCTGACAGTGTAGGTACATTCCAGCTCAGCCTGGGCTGCTGGGTTTTGACTGCAAACTTAGCTGCCAGCATGTATGAAGGAGAGCTTTAGAGCTGTTCCCCCAGTCCTTCTAGGTCACTCACACATCTGAGTTTTGACTGTGGCCTTCTCCAGATTGCTCCATTTCTCTCCCCATAGTCATACCCCTGTCCAGAGGGAGAGGCAGCATGGAAATCAGCCTTACTGCTTGTACCACTGAGGTGCTGCCTCACGCTGCTCAGTGTTGCCCTGTCCTGCTGAAAACCCATGTCAGAAATGTCTTTGCCAAAGTCCAGATGGCTTCCCACATCTGAGAAGCAAGAGTGGCCGAGGCTAGTGCTGGGGTCTTGGGGTGCAAAGTGGAGATGGTCACTCCAAACATTCATAGCCCCTTAAATCTCACCTCTCCTGAGCCTCCTCTCCCCCACCTGCCCACAGTCTCCCCTCCAGCTCTCCAGAGAATAGAGTGCCCTATGTCACAAGATGGGGTCCCAGAGTACATGGTAGTCACTGGAGGGGGTGGGGAAAGGATCCCAGGATCTGACAGCTTGTTAGACTCAGCCAGCACCCCTGTTTGCTGTTCCCCCACCCCCTCCCACAGATTTCCAGAGCCCTTCATTCCTAAGACTCTGGTTCCTCCAGCCCTACGGCGTCAGTTTTCTTCTCTTTGCTGATGAATTTCATCTCATTTGTCTCCTTTTATCTTATAATATTTTTCTGATATCTCTTATCTCCTGGGCCCAGAAGATTTCAGTGTTTCTTATTCTTTTATAGTCCTTTAACTGAAGCTTCAGAACAAATAAGTTTAATCTTCAAATTTAAATGTAGCTATTTCCAACTTTTATTTTCTATATTCTGGACTTAGATAAATACATTTTTTAAAATAAAGATTAAGCATCATCCTAATCCAAAAAAAATCAAAATCCAAAATGCTTTCAGAATCTGAAACTTCTCCAGTCCCCATATGAAGCTACAAGTAGAAATTTTCACACCTGACTTTGTGTGATGAGCTATAGTCAAAAAGCAGGCACGCTTAAAATATTGTAGAAAATGACCTTCAGTCTGGGTGTATAAGATATATATGAAACATAAATGAATTTTGAAGTTAGACTTGGATTCCAGTACTGTTATACCTCATTACACACACACACACATACACACATAGAAAAAAATATATCTGTATATGCACACACTCACACACACATATATATACAAATATTCCAAGAATCTGAAAAATCTGAAATATTTCTGATCCCAAACATAAGTTTGGATAAGGGATACTCAACTGTATGTAAACATACTTAATACTTTTGTATTACTATAAACTACCTCAGACATTTAGACCCACAAATTCAGAAACATAAATGAAAACATACCTCCAACACTTCTCCAATTTTTACTAAAATAGGTAATCCTGGCTTATGCAAAGAAATTAGAGTTCAATAAGAGTGTCAGGTACCAGTGAGGGATCAGAGGCTAGTCTTGCCCCAGAGGAACCTCCCAAAGCCAGAAGGTACCCAGCTCTGTTGATGGAAATAGAGAATGAGAAAGAGCCCTTTTGTCCAAAAGTCATTAGGAGGCCCCATGCTAGTGCAGCCTTCCTGATGTCTGGGAGTGGAACCAAGGACCACAGAGGACCTCTGAATCACCAAGAGCGGCATAGGGCAAAGCTGGTTTTGCACCAGGCTCTCTGATCGCTCCACACGCTGGAAGGTTCCAGATGGGGCAGTCCTCCACCTGGCAGCAATGGAGGAGGTGGGAGAGTGGAGCATGGTGGTGGGAAGGGAATAGGGAAAGGGACCTAGAGTCTCGTAGAACTCATCACCTACCACATTCCATCTCTGCCAGTTTAGAGGATGAGCCTGCATCTTTGGCTGGGCACCCCTCTTCTTTGGGGGTTACTGGGCAAATTTTATTTCCTGAGGGCCTATGGTTCAAAGGAGCTGGAGAATTGCTTACAAGGCCCTCTGTGAAAGGCAAGACTGATCTCTGCTCTGTTCTATTCTCACCTGGTTGCTGTGCCCAGGCCTGGCTGCTGCCCCTACCCCTGCCCTCTATCCTGAGGAAGGACTGAGGGACACCATGAGAAGCCCCAGAATGGGGACAGAGGTCAGGCAAGCAAAATCTCAGGGTGCAAAATTCCAACCTCAGGCTCCTGCAAATGGAACCTGAGAGCTACAGTCTCCTTAACTTTTGCACCAGGGACACCTTGCAGTCCTCACCATAGTCCTGGCCCCAGCAGAAAGACATTCTTCTACTTGTGGCCTGCACAGAGCTCTGTACCCCAAAAGTCTTAACCGTGAGAGGGAGACCCACCAGCCAACCACGGGAGGGTGAAAAAGCCTCTATTCTCAGGAAGCCCCCAACCTGTCTCACCCTGATGGCCTCTGCCATCAATATGGCCCTTGGGTTATTGCTGGTGCTACTCTGTGATGGGAAAGTGCACCAGAATGCCCCCTCTCCCCTGGCCAAGTCCCTTGCTAGGGCTCAGGGTGAAGCAAACAAAGGAAAAAATGGGTCTCTTCTTCCCCAGGCACTTTCTTCCTTTTCCTGCAGTCCTTGCCCGAGCAGCTCATTCCCTCCCAAACCTCCTGGGTACTGACAGCTCACACTGTTGGAAAGTTCTTCCTTATAAGGACAGTTGGTTGAGTGACAAGCTCTATCTTTGCTCACCTGATTTAGAGACACATCTGTATTAAAGACTATTTGAAGAGAACCATAATTGCTTTCAAGTAACTGCTAACAAAGGATTTCCAAATAAATATACCTGGGGGTCTACTTTAAAGAAAATACTTTTTTTTTTGCAATTAGCACAAGCTATTTACATACAAACTGTTGTAGGAAGTCTAAAAAACACTTTTGCTTTTAAATAGGTAAAAACAAAAGCCTTCCCATTCTATTTTCTCAGGTCTTTGGCTACAAAACTCTTCATCCAAGATTTTGATAAGAGCGAACTCAGTTCAGTCCAGGTACACCCTTTTTGAATTGTGATTATGTGGGGTCCAAACAGAAGAGATCGGACAGTCCTCTGGGCATCCTGGTTGGTTCCTGAGGTGTCCATTCTGAACAGGCATTTCTTTACCTCAGCCTCTTTGCAAAACAAGGGATCAGGCATCAGCCACTTATGAACACCTCGAAATGCCCTGAGCAAGGGGCCTGCAGGGAACAGATGAAAGATCTCAGCCTCAGACAAAGCCTATGGGAAAGGTTTTGAACCAAAGGGCCTGGAAAAAATGACCCCTTAGAAAGGAAAGGACCCTACATTTAGAAGGAGCAATTTGGGTGGGGACAGCTGACGGCAGGGAGGAGATTCCCAAGTGGAGGAGAGGCAGTTCTCTACTTCCAGACTTGGGTCTCAGTATGGCCCTTTTTCCAGAGCCTCCAGTTGAGCACAGAAAAGACTGTTCCAAGCCATGATTTTAGAAGTCTTGATTGTAAGGTTGTAAACCCTTAACCCCCAGCTGAACAGGTGATTGCTAGAGGCTGAGCAGGCAAGAGGTGGCCACAGAACATGGTTGGGGACTGGAAACACTGCAAGAGAGGGAAAGAAAGGACAGAGCAAGAGGATAAAGGAGAAAGACCACAGAGGCAGGGAGTTTTTAAAAAGTAAATCATCATCATCATCAGTAAAATTTATATAGTGCTTACTCTATTCCAGACACATATTAAGTGCTTTACACAGATTAATTCATGAGATCCTCATTGTTAATAAACAACAACAACAACAACAACAAAAACCTATGAGGTAGATATTATGAATTATTCTCATTTTACAGACAAAGAAACTGAAACACAGAGTTTAAGTAACTTGCCCAAAGTCAGACGGATAACCGGAAACCAACAGGAAGGGCAGGGCATCAAATGAAATATAAGATGGGAGCCCAATGTACAGTATTAAACAGAGGAAAGAATGGCTACCCTGGCTGGGTGTGGGGACAAGACAGTGCTGGGACAGAAGGCCACTCGGTATGGGGCAAGAGGAAGTGAAGACACGTTATCTGATAGGTTAAGGTTGGTGGATATGGCATGTGACTGAGGGCTAAACGGATTGAGACCAGAGGATGCCTGGCCAGAGAAGGCTGGGGAGGGAAGAGGCTTCTCACGGAATGGAGGATGCTGGGGAAGAGCAGAGAGCCAGAGGCAAGGAGTGATGTTGCAGGTAGTGCATTAGGTGGATGTAGGTGGGAGCCTGGGGGTGAGATGAGGACAGATTCCTCTCTTACTTAGTTTGGGGGATGATGATGATGACCAGGGGTCTCAGGGCCTGGCAGAAAACAACCTCAGATGTTTTCTGAGCAATTTCTTTCCTCCTGGGAATGCAATGGGAAGTGGGAGGGGGAGGAAGGCAGAGACTGGGAAGGTTGAAGAATTTGTCATGAGCTACACAGGTGCAAAAGCCAAGAAAAGAAGCTACCCCCTGAGTCCCTCTCCCCTACCCTGAAAGTAGCCTAGGCCTTTGCTTCCAGGGCATGTGTGCTCTAAATATAAACAGAGTGAAGGCACAAAAGGGACACTAGAGGACGCAGGGCCCACACATAGAGACCTGTGAATTGCAGAGCTGGACTTTGCCTACCATCTATATTGGTCAAACCAGCTGTTATGGTTTGGCTCTGGAATGTTGCCCAAGGACTCCTGTGTTCAGCGGCAGGGCTTTGGGGAAGTAATTCAATCAGGAGGACTTGGAACTCACCAGTGAATTAATCCATTGATGGCTGATTACTGGGAGAGAGTGAGGCATGGTTGGGGGACATAAGTTCCTGGGGCATGCCTAGGCAGGGTTTATTTTTTCTCAGGCCCTTTCCTGTCTTTCTGCTTCCCAGAGTCATGAGCTGAGCAGCTTTCCTCTGTCAGGCCCATCTGCTATGATGCTCTGCCTCGCCGCAGATGCTGAGCAATGGAACTGGCTAACCATGGACTGAACCTCTGAAGTCATGAACCAAAATAAGCCTTTCCTCCTTCAAACTGTTTGTGTCAAGTATTTTGGTCACAGTGACAAAAAGCTGACTAACACACTAGGAAAGTACAGTGTTTTTCCCATGCTCACATGGGGCTGACTGGTAGGGCAAGGACTAAGAAACCTGGTTTGCCCAGGCACACTTGTAATTCCAGAGACTTGGGAGGCTGAGGAAGGAGGATGGCAAGTTCGAGACCAGAGTGGGAAACTTAGCAAGACCCTGCCTCAAAATAAAAGATTAAAAAGGGCTGAGGGTATAACTCAATGGTAGAACACTTGCCTAGCTGGTATGAGGCCTTGGGTTCAATTCCAAGTACTGAAAAACAACAACAACAAAAATGTGATTCATGGATCCAAAGAAACATGGATAGAAACGTATGCAAAGCTACACATAGTTTTGTGGTTCATCTCACTGAATACGAACTGGGAATTTAAATGGTTCACTAACAATGTAAATGATGGACTTTAATAATAATGTATCAATATTGACTCATCAATTGTAACAAATGTATCACACAAATGCAAGATGTTAATAATAGGGCAGCCTGAGGATGGTGAGGGGACAGCAATAGAAATTCTCTACACTCTATGTTCATTTTTACCACAAACATAGAACTACTCTAAAAAGATATTGCCTATTGCTTTAAAAAAAAAGTTCATTGATATGGATTCTGTTTGCAACTTATGAGAGAAAGCAATTTTTCAGTTCACTGAGAACAGACTGAACCATACAGAATACATGAGCCTGGGCTCCTACAAGGGAAGAGAAATCCACACCAACTGTTGACATCAAGTGCCCTCTTTCCTATGGAGAAAACAAGGAGGGCTTCATTTCAAACAGCAACAGTTTACATTTGAAAGTTGATCAAAAATGATAACTTGACCCTTGAAGATTCGTAGCTAAAGTTTAGGAAACAGGTCAATTAGGAGATTGATCTACAGTCATAGGACAGATTCTTTGAGAGACAAATAAAAGATCAAAATTGTGACTTTCACCAAACTATATGCCCATCAATAGATAAATGGATAAAGAAACTGTGGTGTATATACACAATGGAATATTACTCAGCATGAAAACAGAGTAAAATTATGGCATTTGCAGGTAAATGGATGGAGTTGGAGAATATCATAAATGAAGTAAGCCAATCCCCCAAAACCAAAGACCAAATGTTTTCTCTGATAACATGGATGCCAATCCATAAGAGGATGGGGGCAAGGGAAGAATGGAGGAGCTTTGATTGGGCAAAGAGGAGGGAGGTGAGGGAAGGAGGTATAGGGGTAGGAAAGATGGAGGAATAAGATAGACATCATTGTCTTAGGTACATGTATGACTGCACACATGGTGTGACTCTACATTGTGTACAACCTGAGAAATGAAAAGCTGTGCTCCATTTGTGTACAATGAATCTAAATGCATTCTGCTGTCATGTATACCTAATTAGAACAAACAAAAAGTGGTGACTTTCATCACTGTGATGAAGTGCCTGAGAAAATCAACTTATACAGAGGAAAGGTTTATTTTGGCTCATAGGTTTTAGTCCATGTTTGGTTGCCCTGTTGTTTTGGGGCCTGCAGGGATGCAGAGCACTATGGTAGCAGAGTGTGGCCCAGAGAGTCGCTCACCTCATGGTGGCTGAGAAGCTAAAAGTGCTGAGGTCCCCAAATCCCCTTCAAGGGCACACTCCCAGTGACCCAGCTTCCTCCTAATGGCTCCATTTCTCAAAGGTTCCATCACCTCTGAATAGTGCCAAGCTGGGGACCAAGCCTTCAGCACATGGGCCTTTGGGGGACATTGCAGATCTAAACTAAGGCTCTAGAAATAGATAAGAGACAAGGAGGAAGGGGAAGGGGAGGAGTGACGACAAGAGGAAGGGGAGGGATGGAGGGGGAGGGCAAAGCAGGAGAAGAGGGATGAAAAAGAGGACCTGGCAAGGTGTTGGGAAACAGATCATGGGTGCCATTTCATATCTTGGACGAAGCCTTCCCTTGGATGTGACCTGGCTGTCATAGAAATAAACAGCCTGCACAAGTAAGGTGTAGTTAGCAATGCAGTTCATTTTTATTAGTTATAAATAAAGTACAAAAAATCCACCAAAAGTGAATCTAAGCATTTACACAATTCCTAATGTCTTCGCCTTTTCATTGATGCACTATTGCTTTAATATTCATAATAAATATTCTTCTAGCTTTCTGCTATAAAATAGTCTATGTAGCAAAATGTTGCACAGCACAACAGAACAGAACAGCAGGAGGATTACAAAAAAAGACAATCAACACTGAGGATAATCCTTTCACTTACCAGGGGCAACCAAATGGAGGGCCTGGTGTGGCTGGCTCCAGAGCTGAGACATTAGCCACATCCATTGCCAGGGGTGAGGCTGGAAGAGGGGTGAGGGTGGTAGGGGAGGCTCGAGATTGGAGCCTGGGCCAGCCAGGGCATAAGGCCCTGTCCATTTGGTCCCTGAAGAGCAGCGTAAGGCATGCCCATCCAGGAGCCCGGCCAGGGCTGTGTCTGCCAGGCCTGGCAGCATGGTGGTCACACTGCCACCAGCATGGTGGGTGACTCCACAGGCTGTCTCCAAGCAAAGCAAGGCTCCGGGGTGGAGGCAGAGGGCAAGCTGGGCAGTAGCAGGCAAGAAGCCCCAGGAAGGGCTCCCATTCCCAGCCCAGAGCAGAGATGGGCTTAGTGACCATGCCCTGTCTGGCTACTTGGGCAAGCCTAGCCAGGCAGGGTGGCAACTCTAGGTCTCCACTTCCTCCCCCATGTCAGCACCATCCATCCCCATGAGGCCTCTTGGGGGGGGGTGGAGTCCCCTCCAGGCAAAGGCAGTGATGGCAAGAGCCAAGAGGGAAGACGAGATGGAAAGGAAGGGGAGGAGGAGCAGAGGGAGGAAGCCACCAGGCAGGATCCCCGCCCACTCAAAGCCTCCTCCGGGGCCTGTACCACCTCCTCCCCTTTTGACTCAGAGACACCTGGGCTCAGCACTGGGCCAGCGGTTGATGCCACTGTTTCCCCAGGCCTCCCTCCCGTCACCACTCCTGGGCACCGCCCTCACCCTTCACAGCAGCCTCCTGCCCAGACCCATGGAACAGGGCAGGCCCAGAGGAGATACTGGGGTGGAGACATTACAGGCCAAAATGTGTCCCAAGCAGTTGCTGGTGGGTGATGGCCCAGTCACAAAGTCTCCAAAAGATGACAGGACAAGAGTGCCAACCCCAAACACCAGGGTCTGGGACTTCTACCTATCACATCCCTAAACCTAAAGGGGCATGGACTTCAGCTTACTCTCCCAATGACCTGCCAGACAAGGTCCCAATGACCTTGTGAAAGGCCACATCCCATATCCAGGAATGTGTCCACCTAATTTACCTCCCTATCACCTGCATGTTGCACTTAAAAGAACAAAAACCTTTGTGGACATCTGCTCTGAGCAAATCTACTGGCTAAATCCTCCATCCATTCCTTCTCTTCTTTTCTTTCCTCTCCTTCCCTCCAATTTTCTCTTTTCCTTTTTTCCTGAGAGGCTGAGATAGGTCCAGCACGGTGGTCCTCCCACCCCCAGATCTGTCATATTCTATCTGAATCAGAGGCATCCTAGCGATCCCCCCTCTCACCTCCCTCCCCTGGCATAGAAAAACTGACTACGGGAGGTCAAGGACCGGTTCACAGTCACAGGGAAGCCCACGATGGAGTGGATCTGAAAACCCAAGCCTCCTGGTCCCCCATCCAGGTTCATTGTAATCAATCAGACTTCAAGTTTTCAGACACTCCTGCTAGCGATGTCCCAAGGACTCCAATTCTGGAACCTTAGAGAGGTGGAGCCCAGGTGGAGACAGTGACCTCTGGAGCCCAGTGACCTTCCTCAAGGGAGGAAGGCTGGGTAGGCTGAGACTGTAAGAAGGGGGAAGGAAGAAAGAAAAGCAGGTTCATTGCTGGGAGTGGCGGGGTATTGGGGTGAGGGTGCCAAGGGTAGCAAGTGAAAGGATTACCCCAGTCTGCTGACGAGTGCAAATTATATTTATATATGTGCTAAATACAGTCACTATATTGGAGTTTTTCACTAAGTCACAGCATACAGAATCAAAGGTTTGCATTTCGTATGGAATGTATCCAAAGAGGCCAGCACCACAGTAGGACAGCTTGCAATCACACACCCTGATAGTTTGGACGAAATAAAGTTCGCAGAATTTTATTTAATTTTTTTTTTGTATTCGTAGTTGTTTGTCATCGTACCAATGCATGCAAAGCATTCCACTCCCAAAAACAACGCCGAAATGAGGTAATAGGAGTAATAAAAAAAATTAGTATCCTTTCTAAATAAATAAATTATAATTAAAAATGCAAAACAACTATAAAAATAATTAAATAAGAACCCACAATATCTACAAGTTAGTCATAAATTATGATTGTTAAATATAAGGCATTTAAACTCACAAAACCCTGTAAACTAGCAACGTGCCATGTTTTTTGTTTTTTGTGGTTTTTTTTTTTTTCATTTTTGTTTTTCTATCAGCTGAAATCGCTCTAGCATTTGCTCTACGCGCGCAGGAGATGAAACACGAGGGGACCTGACAGACGTTGCTACAGCCCCAAATGGGGAGTGTTGGTCCCGCCAGCGGGCGGGGGGCTTGGGGGATTTCTTCAGGAAAAAAAAATTCTGGTGCTTTTTCTTCACCATTGAAAAAACTGTGCTTGTTCATTAGGCGTAAAGAGTTAAGAATACTTGCTCGGAGGCTGGGAGCCTTTGCAGAAGAGAGCCTGAGTCCCGCCACAGGTGGTGGGCGAGGGCGACAGGGCCGGGGGCCCTGGCCGGGTGGAGAAGACTGTGGCCCCTGCCCACCCTCTGCTGTGCCCAGTGGCTCGTGGCGTTGGGTTGATTGATTGGTGTCCTCGGTGGACCTGCTGCAGCCGTGGCTGCGGTTCGGAGGCCCAACTTGAACCCTGGGGCTGCTCTTGCCCCAGAAGGCACTCATGCGTCTCAGTCAGGAAAGGGTCTGAGTCCCTTGAGTTGAGCAGGAGGGCTACAGGTGTCTCCCTCCTGGAGGTGGTGGGTGTGAGATGCTGAGGCCTGACCCTGCCTCGTCTCCGCTCTTCCCAGGCTCCCAGGCCAGCTTGGGGTCCTCGAGGGAGCAGAAGCTGGAACCTGCTTTTCTTACCCAAATGGCTGCCCTGCTAAGGAAACAGGAGCCAGGAGGGCTCAGAGTGCCTGTCCCCTCTCCTGTCCATATCTACAGGGTACAAGTATCCCAGAGAGATGAAGAGGGGAAGGAACTTCAGGATCTATTCCCTCCCCTGCCCAGTCCCTATAGCCTGGGGCACTTGGGGAGCCTGCAGAGAATAGGAGAGAGGAGAGAACCAGGTCCCAGTCTCTCACTCAACATGTGTACCCTCAGCCTCTGAAACGGATGTTCATGCCCGCAGAAGTCCTTTTCAATGGCCCGGTCAGCACACAGCTCTGACTTGAACGATGTGTTGATGTTGGGGAGATCACAGAATGTCAGGGTTAGGAGAAATTCTAGCAAGCATCCACTCCAACCCCCCTGTGTCATAACTGGGGAGATAGGCCCAGAGAGGCACAGGGGGAGAGTTCCAGCATCAACCAGTTCATTAGTGAGGAGCCAGGACTAGAACCTGGAATATGAACTCGATTTCAATCCCTGCTCCCTACAGACTCCCTTCCCCTGCTAGCCTTTCAGACCAGCCTCAGGGAAAGGAGAGAAGACTGACCCAGGAGAGGCATTACCTGCCCTACCTAGTCCACCGGGGCTACCTCCATTCCAAGCCACCTTCTGATGAATTCTTGATTTTGACCCAGGCATTGGGGAGCAGGGGGGAGAATTCCCAACTCCCTGTGGCTATGAGGAAGCAGCATCCCCGATGCCCTGGTTCAGATGGCCTTCCCCACTGGTGGGATGTCCAGCCTTGTCCTGGAGACACTTCACACACTGCAGTCACTGCACCAGATGACCCAATGCCCACCCATTGCTAAGCCTGCATCTTGGACTCTTCACTGTTTCTTGCATTATTGGACGTGTCCTGTCTGGTCCTGGACTGTAAGCTCCTCTAGGCAGGGACATTGCCTTCTTAGCTTTCATCATTCCCAGCACCTGCACCGGTAGGCACTCAATAGAAATTGTATGGGACACCAGAAGATTGGCGCTGGGAGAGACCTTTGTCTGGAAAAGGCTCTGGCATGACATCCCTGGGGAGCTGCTTCCCCAACTCTGTCCCAGGGTGTCCAGCATAGCCTTTGCTCCAGATGGTGCAATGGTGTTAGAAGGTTCTGCCTCAAGCTAAAATCAGTCTCCCTGTCATTGTCACTCATTGGTCCCAATTTCCCCCTGGCAGCAGCAACATAGACTCAAATATCCTTAACTGCATGGAATTTCTTCACTTATGTGACAAGCATCCTGTCCCTTAGTCTTTTTGATATGAGGGCATTGAGACTGGGCTAGGGATTGAGGTGAGGGAGGCTTTGGAAGCAGTGCAAATAAGAGGGGGAGGGGCAGGGAAAGGGCGGGCAGAGGAGGGTCACAGAATTCCAACTGATCTGGTGTTTTCCATGCATGGATAGAGATGGGTTTGGGTTGGAATTTGGTGGATTTTCCCATCTCCAGTCTTCTATCCTCCCATCTCTCTGCTCATTTGGGGATCAGAAAATTGTGGGGTGATACAGAAAGAACACTGGGAGGTCACTCGGAACTTCTAGATCTGTCTCTTCTGGCACCCCTGTCCCCAAATCCTTAGAGGTTCCCAGGAGAGAGCAGAGAGCGCAGAAGACGCTGGGCAGAGATATTAATCCTCAGGACATCTAGGTGAGGTAGAGGGAGTGGAAAGGGGATATACTGTTGTTTCTCCCCACTGGAAGGAGAAGGAAACAGAGGCACAGAGAAGGAAAGGGGCTTGCCCACAGTTATCCAAGATTCAGAGAAGGAGCCAGAAGTTAGGGACAAAGGACCCCCAAACCCAGCCAAAGTGATCTCAGAGCCAGGGCCATCTCTGAGGAAATGATCAGGACTTGAAAAATCCCAAAGGAGGCTCAAGGTCCTCCTCAGGTCCGCGGTGCTTGACCTCTGCTCTGGGTGCTAGCTGGGAGCACTTTGGCCAAGGTCAAATGTCCATTGCCTATGCTATTTTATCTGCATCATCTGGTTAATTTTTTTGCATAGGGAGGCAGTGGCTACATCACCTCTTTGTGACAGGACAAGAGTCCAATCTAAAGAAAGATGCTGAAGTGAGCAGGGCCCCCGTCCCAGGGAAACCAAGGCAGCTATAGCTGGAGGCCAAGTCCACCCTGGTTCAGTGTGAAATGCAGGGAGGACAGGGAAAGCTGGGCTAAGAGGTGAGCCCTGGGACTGGAAGCCCTCCCTCAGGACAAACCTTGCCCTTCCCCTGCTGGGCTCTACCTCCCTCACCTGGCCTAAATCCCTGGGAAACCCCGTGAAGACCCCCATCTACTCTTTGTCCAGTCCTCCCCTTCCCAGATGCCCCATCCATACTCCATGCACTGTAAACATGAGAAAAACAAAAGCCAAGGAGAAAACAAAAATAACGTCACGAGAACCCCCCCTCCCACCTCCCCAGTGGGTGAAAAAAAAATCATCCTTTTTCACCGTAAACAGGATTTGGCTTTTTTTTTTTTTTTTCTTTTCACCTTTGATTCCTTTTTCCTTTTGTCTCATAAAGACGGGAAGATTGGGGCTGTCGTTGGTTGGTTCAGTCAGGCACCAAAACAAGAAACTCAATGAGAAACATTTGGTGCAAGTTGGGTAATAGCGACATGTCCACCACAAGATGACTAGAGCACCACACACGACATTTTTCTTAAGCTAACATGCTCCGGCTGCCATCCACAGAAATAGCTAGAGACCCCTACATGGTTTCTACGTGGTCGAGAGGTATATGTACAATCCTTCGAAGGACAGGATTGAGGGGCCGGTCTACCAGCTAGTACCCTCGGATCACATCTGGGTTCTCAGCAGTGTGGGCCCCCCACTCCCGCCCTGCTCTGGGCACGGCCAGCTCCCTCCCTCCTGCACAGCAAGGCGGATGGGGGCAGCGGCCACTCTGGACGGGTGGGTCCTCCCTCACCCCCTCCTTTCCCTCGGACACGGATACCACCAACTCCTCTTTCCACGAAATGTGCTTGCAGGCTTCTCCTCTACGTCAAATGGCTCAGAAGGCAAAGTTTGGCTGCAAGGGCTATGGCCGTGGGGGGACCTGGTGAAGGAAATGGGGCGTCCACTGGCTAACTCCTCCCTCAGCTGTCAGCTCCCAGTTGTGTCTCAATGTCCACTCGGCAGATGGGGCATTTCTTGCTCATGGCGAGCCACTGGTCCACGCAGAGTTGGTGGAAGAGATGCATACAGGGTAGGCGTCTGGAAGAGAGGAGGAGAGCCAGGTGACCAGCGCAGGGGTGACGGGAAGGGCTGCAGCAGGAGTTGATGTGAGGGACGTTGAGGGGACCAGGAGACACACCCAGGACCACTAGGAAATTGCCAAAGAGGGAGACTTGCAGGAGCTCTGCCCTGGAGTGAGGCTGTGGCTAAGGTAGAAAGCCTCAAGGTCCTCCTCCCCGAAGCCTGAAGCGAAGCCACGATGTTGCCGCAGATCCACGCAGGGCAAACATGGCATGTTCTCCTGTACTTTCCTTCCATGAATCCTCACCCTCCATCACCACATCTAGAACATTCCACGCCCCACTCTCCCAGTGCAGCCCTGAAGCACACTGGAGCACACCTGGCACACTCACGTACACCAGCAAGGAAGCACCCTCACCCCAGTGTGAGGAGGGTGCCTGTGACAGGAGGGAGAGAGAATCAAAGGTGGCCTCCTACCTCACGTCTTCTCCATCTTCCAGCATAGACAGACAAATTGTGCATTTCTCATCTGTGTCTGACTCCTCGCCCTCATCCTTCTTGCCCTTGCCATCCTGGGGTCTTCTCTATGAGAAGCAGAGAGGAGCATCTGTGACCTGGGGCCGACTCACTGGTGGCCAATGGCCTTTACCCACAGCCTCCTCCCCCTTGCAGCCTCCTGTTCCCAGGAGGTCAGTCTCTTTTTAAGTTTCCTTCCCTATCTCCTCCCAAGTGCTGCAATAGAGAGGGTGAGAGCCGCAAGGGGAAGAGGCCAAGTGGACTTTGCTGTCCCAGGCACCATCACAGGGCCCAGGGTTGGGAAAGGGATCAGGTTCCTAAAGAATTGACTCTTTGCAAAGCTACAGCTGGTGCATACAGCTTCCTGCCTCTGTTCTGCTCTCATCGTCCTCTCCTCACACCTTGTCCAACGTGGACTCCTGTCTCCAGGCTTCTCCTCCACTTTCAGGTCCAGCGTGATTCATTCACGCACTCATTCATTCATTCATCTGGTCATTCTTTACCAATGTCCACTCATGTATGCTCTCATTACAAATGAAGATAAAATCCCTGCCCCCAGCATTAACTTCTATAATTAGTACCACACTGTTACCAGCTATTTTGTATTATTGGATTTCTCTTCCCATCCAGAAAGTTCCCTTAGGGTAGGCACTAGCTTCAAGACAAAGTTTGACATCAGGCCAGCACGCTATGCATACTTGTTGACTTTAACATTTCTATTTTCAATTCTATGCCAATTATCAGAAAATAGTTAATCACTCTTTAGAAGTTCCAAGTTCTCAAATGACATGGAAAACGGCTTACCCTTTTTAATATACCAACCTACATTTAACCAAGTACAAGGCATATCATTGCTCTTAATCGATATTTTCGGAAAGAGGGAATCTAGTAAATAGAATCAGCCCACCTTCCATGTTCCCAGCTCTTTGCTATAAATGTGAAATAGTCTGATAATAACCATAGGAAGAGAAGCTATTTTGTCCCCTATGCAAGGATAAGCACTCTTAAAGGTCATTTTGTAAAAAGAAAAATCTGGAATCACAAGACAAAGACCACCCAGAGAATGACCTTGGGGCCAAGCCTAAACGCCAGGTCCCTCTACTCCTGTCCATGGTCTTAAGCTCTGGAGCTCTTCAGTTTAATTTAGTCTGGGAAATGTCCTGCCCTTGCTGGGACACATGAGAAACTCTATTCCTGCTTTCAGCCTCTCTCTGCTCTTTACAGCCACTGCAAACCAGGCCAGGCTGCTGCAGTAAGTTTCCCCTCATCCAGAACCCAGAAAGTCAGAATTACAGCCATTGTCCTGGACATTTGTTGTGACTCTTGAGTATGAAGAATCATAATGATCTGCTTACGGTTCTAGCTGTTTGCAGGAGTGGCTTCCTTCTAGGCCCTGCGAGGGATGTGCAGTAAACATGCTACTAAGCCTCAATCGCATGCCAATTTTCTGCTGTTTTCCACCAGTATTCATGATTTCTTTGTCATATTTAATAGATTATTAAACTGAGTATGAATTTTACCTTAATATTACCTTGTTTTCCTATAGCTAATCTTCATTTCTTTAGTCTTCCTTTTCAAATCTGATCTTATTTCCTATTCTTAATCTTTTTGGGGCTTCTGGTTTTTGTTTGCTCTTTATTACTTACATTACTATTTTGGGGGGTTGTGGGGAGAGATTAAACCCAGAATGCCTCACTGTTCTATTTTTGAGACAAGGTCTTGCTAAGTTCCTTAGGCTCTCCCTAAGTTGCTGAGGCTGGCCTCCAACTTGAGATCCTCCTGCTTCAGCCTCCTTAGTTGCTGGGATCACAGGCATGTGTCATCATGCCCAACTCTCTACATAACGTTTACCTTTAACTATTTTCAGTGTTTATTTATTTTAATGTTTAATCATTTTCGCCCTTATGCTCTCATTTTATTAACATTCCCCTTTCATTCTGATGTTCTCGATTTTAATTATATACATTTTTTTCATGATTTTTCCTAGTTCCCGTTCCATCTGTATTTTTCTATTATGATTGTTGTTTTCTATATTTTTTTGTTCTTACACTATTACTACTTTAAAAATATAATTTTTGTTTTATATTATTTTACTCTCAGTCTGTCCTAAAGTTTTTTTTTTGTTTTGACATTTTATTTGGATTCTACACTTTGTCATTTCTCATTTTTAATTCTTCTTTTTTTTTATAGCATTTGTATTCTCTTGATTGTCCCTTATTTTGATCTGCACCCTCTGTCTCACCTATTCAACCCATTTTCCCTTTTCATTCTCCATATTGTTCTTTCACTATTTCCTTGAGCCCTGTTAAAATGATAGAAGGTGAGTTGTGTGAGTGAACACCCCTGCCAGGGACACACACTGCTTCTGGCTTCCCAAATGCCACTCATTCTCCTCCACTTTCTCCAGTATTATAAAATCCTCTGTCCAGAGAAGGACCACTTTCTCCATGCAGATGAGACCCTTAGTTACTGAAATACTGTTGTGTCCCTTATGAATACACTATGAAGTGTCTGACACATAATAGGTGCTCAATAAACGTGGTTAAAATTCAAACCCAATGCCACTGTGAGGAGATGCTTATGCCAACATCCATGGTCTTCAGCACTGATCCCTAAATTTCAGAGCACCCAACTAGAGCAAGGGCTTCTAGATTTTGAACTGTGCCCTCTCTGGACAACCAGGCCATGGTTGAGTGGATGCATGGCCAAACCCCTCCCACCCTCTAGCCATGCAGGCTGGCCTGCTGGCAGCCCACCTTCTTGTACTTGTGGGGGAAGGTGAACCTCTCAATGGTGTTCTGCACAGCTCCCCGAGTCACATTGCCCAACCTGTCCTCAAGCTGCAGCAGCTCCTGTAAAGAGGAAAACATGGACATGGGTGCTCAGCACCTATAAGCACATACAGACACACGCAGGATAAGGAAGGGGACACCAGAAGACGTTAGTAGGAGGTGTTTACAGAGCCACAGAGAAGTACTTGTCTGATGCTGAGCCTACAGTATCTCTACTCACTCTCTCCTGGGGCCTTCTCCACCCGTGACCTACCCACCAGCAGGAGAGGGGACGATGGACATTAATGGTAATCAGCACCAGACACAGCGACTTACCTCATAGCTCTCCCGCACAGCAGAAGTGTGTCTGCTGGGATTTAGTCCCTGGAGAGCTAGGAAGTGAAGCTGGGGGTAAGGGTAGTTTCGGATTTCATGGACAACCTGTAGGGGGAAAAAAATGGCTTAGACAGAGCCAAAGATTCCAGGCTTCCTCCAGAGGCCAGCAAGCCACTCCTCTCAATCCCCACAGCCAGCACAACCCTGAGATGCTGTGAGCTGCTGGCAGGGCTGTTCCTCCTGCTTTTGTATCCCTCTCACCTTATCAGAATCCAAACCTGTGCTCAGCCCAATCAATAAAGTGACAACTAACCCTGATTGGCCACCCACTCATGGCAGGCACTGCTCTAAGTCCTTCACATGACACACCAATGTAAGTATCTCCTCTGATCTAAAGTGTGGGTGCAACTGCACGCCCCACTTTACCGATGGGTTAAGTGAGGCATAGGTAGATTAAGGAATTGGCTCCAATTATGCATCAAATGTCAGAGCCAGGACCCAAACTCAGGCATTTGGGTGACAGAGTTCATCCCCCCCCACCTCTGAGAACAGCAGGGGGTTAAAGGCTCAGGCCAGGCCCAGGAGCAGGGTGAGGCACCAAGGAGTCAGTCATCAGGGACATACTATTGTAACACAATATTTTTCATGTTAAAATGAACACAAAAAAAGTCTGTGCTGAGCAAAATAGCAATATTTTAACTAAAGACAGACTGGCCCTGTCCGTGTTCAGCCTGCCGTCCTCTCCCTTCCTTAACCCAGGCTGAGTCGATTTTTACCCCAGCACCTCCACCCACTCCCTGTACGTCTCAGGACCAGTTACTTAAACTCTGTAGGCCTCCGTTCACCAATCTGTAAAATAGGGACAATACCCTACTGTGTGATTGACAGAATGAAATGAATTATGTAAACGCTCAGGAAAGTGCCTGGTATGTAGTAAGTGCTCAATAAGTGTTCCCTTCTTTTATTCTCAAGATACGGTGTTTCACATACATGCCATGGAATTTCAGAGTTGCCAAGGACTTTAGAGACTATTCATTCAAGCCCTCGGTCACACAAAAAGGAGATGAAGGAGCTAGATGATTCAGTGACAGAGGTGAGGGTGGGAAGAAGTAATGTGGAGCTGTCTAGAAACAAGGTCTTCCATCAGTCTTGCTGCTTTGGGGGGATGTCTTCACTTTCATTCCATGCAATCTACAACTCCAAATCCAACTTGATCCTCTGCAGTGTATAGTACTCTGCAGTCACAAGAAGGCCTGCCCAGAGGGGGAAGGCAGACCTGGACCAGCAGGCCAGGCTGAGGACTTCCTCTGGGATCTGTCTTGACCCTCACGCCAGCCCTGTGAGACAGGCAGGGCAGGCACCCACATTTTCCTTTCACAGGTAGTAAAACTAAACCCAGGGAGATATAGCCACAATAAATTAAATGAGATCATATGAGGGTCAGAATCTGTCCTGTCTGCTCACAGCCCCAGGCGTTCCCCCGCAGACCTGCCATACTGCCCCTTTCCACCCTTACCCACTTCAGCAGGACTAGCTTCCAGCCCAGAAGCTTCCCTTTCATTCCTCCTCAAGCCAGAGTAGGAAGGGAGCCTGAGAGGGAGGGAGCAGTTGGTCTGCCTAGGAGCCTGGACCTGGGGGAGCCTGGACCTGGGGAGAGCATCAAGAAGCAGGGAAAGGAGGTGCTCAGCCCAGCAGTGGTACCCTGGAGGCAGCAAGGGGGTCCATTTCCGGGCAGGACGTTTCACTCACCATCTGCGTGGAGGAGGAGTTCCTGGGAAAGTGGTGCATTCGCGGAGTGGCTAGGTAATGCTGATAGTGCTGCGGGAGGGGCCGCACCTGGAACTGCGCGGGACTCAAGCCAGCGTCCACACTGAGATCCCTGCAAGGACACAGCCTCAGTCAGCACAGGGTGGGTGATGCACCATAAGGTTCCACAAGGGACATCAAGCCCGTGGAGGAGAATCAAGTGGCACGCCGCCAAGGTGCCTCCGGGCTCCACATCACCCAGCCCTTCTCTCCTCTTCAGAAGGAGGAAACTGAGGTCCAGGGCCTCTGCCAGTTCTGAGGGGGCTGGAGCAACCCAGGCCCTGTAAACCTTGCAATGAGGACCCAATTTGCCCCACCCTCGACAAAACCCTTCCCTGAAAGAAATGCTGAGAGAAGAATCCCAATGCAGAGGGTCAGGAATATAGTAAAGGAAGGACAGGTTCTAGGGGAGAAGGGACAGCAGCCGTATTTTTACCACTTTGAGAAAACAAGAAAAGAGGGATCTCTACAGTTGTCTCTACAGCCAGAAAAACTATCCGAGCCCATTGCCTTCTGCTCCCTAAAAGTATAGGAAACTCATTTCACTTAAACATGGTTAATTAATTACAGTCAAGAGAAACCAATGACTAATTTGGATTATGTTTTATTTCAAGTCTATGGAGAAACTATGTAAGATGAGACAAAAACATTTTGTCATAACTGAAGACGAGAAAGCTATCAAAAGGCATTGGGGTCATGGCAATAGAGCTCCCACTGGCCAGAGTTAGGATAATTTGCATGTCAATAGCTATAACCGCAAAGGAGATGGAAACCCATGAAACAGGTTTAAATCCATAGACTGAAATGATGCTGAAGAAAACTAGTCCTCTTTGAAGGACGCCAGGGAACTAACTCTTCACTTAGGAAACCAGTAAATAAAAGGAAGAACCAAATTCATCTTGTTTTCCCCTTAATAAGTGTACTTCAGGGTAATCAAATAGTTCAAGAGGGAAAATTTCTCTTAATAAAAGTTTTCCAGCTAATAAATGAATAAGGAATGATTGAATTATTTGTCACCATTTTTCACCCCCTGAAGAAACAAAGGATCGGGGCAAAGATCCTCAATTACTGCTAACATTACAAAAGAAGAGATAACCAGACATTAAGTTCCTTCTGGTGGAAAGACACAACACCACCCCCTAAAATACCACTAAGAAATAAGAATCAAACTTGTATCTGCTGAAGCCTTGACCTAGGTGCCAGTGTATAGGGACTACCGGGAAATGGGAGACATCTTAAATGACACCACTAGAAGTAACAGCAAAATCCAGATAAGGGGAAACTCTGCAGGAAGAAAAGCCTGGTTTCTTCAATGAAAGCATTCAATATCTATTTATCTATATTTATAGACAGACAGACAAAGAGAGTCATTGAAGAAATTTGTTTCCAGCCATACTTGGGGGTAGCAGGACTCAGATGCACTCTTCTACTGTAAACCACTAGAAAACCGGACAGGATATACGCAATCTGTTTTCAGACACTCATAGCAAACAGCACAGAGGTGTGATTTCTGGAAAAAGGAAAACAAAGTGAGCCCTACCACCTCCCAATTTTTTCACATGAAGGTGCATCCAGACCATGAGCAAGGAGGGGGACCTTGCAGAACATGGTGGTCTCTCTGAGTTGAAGATCCTATTTAAAGGAGGCTAAGCTCTCTGAAAATTATGGTACAGTGTTTGGGAGAGGAGGAAGCTACACTGAATAGGAGCTCCAGAAAGCTGTCCAGAGTCTTTACTTGAGACCTTGAGTCCTTGTTGAACACTAAGATAATGCACACATGGCACGGACCTCCACCAGGTTGAGCAAAGAGCACACAAGGAATAGGAAGAAATAAGGAATGGCTTCCAGGAGTTAGACAGGGTGGGTAAGCATTCAAGTTCTAACACATCAGCACAGAGTCCTGTGAATCACTCAGGGCACCCAGTGGAGACCCAGAAGGCCTTTGAAGCTGTGGATAAGATTTTTTAGGGAAGGTCTTGAGACCTCTCTGATATATAACTAACTCCTATAATAAGACTTAAAAGCCTCCAAAGGATCCAAATGAACTCAAGTGCTGCTCACCAGAATAAAGTCCAACACTCTCCAAATGAATAAAACAAATCCAGTAACTCAACGATGTATAATTCATCATGTCCATCATTCAGTAGAAAATTACTGGACATGCCAAAAATAAGAATAGCATGTCCCATAATCAGATGAAAAATCAAACCACAGAAACATCCCAAGACACAGAAAAGACAAAGATGGTGAAATAGCAAACAAAGATGCCCAAATAGCTATTTGAATCATATTTAAATTGTAGATGAAAACATAAACACAGGGAAGAGAGAAAATGAAATTTGGGGGGAAATGACCCGAACAGACCTTCCAGAGATGAAAAATGCAATTTTCGAAATATAAAATTCCCTGGGTCACATTAACAGTAGTTTAGATACTATAGAACAAAAGATTAGTGACAGAGACAGTGATAAAAATATTCCAAAACAAAGCACAGGGGAAAAAATAAAAAAAGACTAAAACATTAACAGTCTCAGTGACAATGACCAGTGGTCAGTAATATTCAAAGGGAGAGGATAGAAGGCAAAGGATTAAAAAATATGTATTTTAGGGAAAAATTGAATGAAAAATTCCATATCTGATTAATTCATAGATTGAAAGAGCTCAATAGGCTTTGAGCAGAATAACACAAAGAAGCTGGGCGTGG
>PVHX01024560.1:0-23779 GCA_004024805.1 Geosciurus inauris
GCCCTGCCCCGCGCGCCGCCAGCCCCTGCCCGCTCCCGCTGGCCGGGACCTGGCTACTCTGTCCGTGCCCGCGAGCTCCGACGGCGCCCCCGGGGCAGCGCGCCCCCACCTACCCGCCCAGCCGGCGGAGCTAGAAGCCGCCCCACGCCCTCTGCCGGCTGCAGGTCCTCCCCGGCCCGGGTGCTATCGAAGTGTGGGAAGGGAGGCCCGAACTCTTCCCTGCCGGGCCCTCCCCTCGAGGCGGTCCTCCGCCCGCTGCCGGGAAGCGGCCTCCAACGCAAGGGTGCCCCAGCCCGGGCCGCCCGGCAGGCACCCTCCCGCCGCTCTGTCTTTCAGGGAAGCCTACAGAGCGGCCAGAGGCCCAGTGCGCCCGGGGAGGAGTAGGTTCTGTGCCCGTCTCTCCACTAATGGGTTGTATTACTTTGAGTGAGACACATCCCTCAGGCCTCGTTTTTTATTCTGTAAAATTGGGAGGTGGTTGTCTAGATGATTTCACAGACTATTAGACAAGGGAAAAGAAAGCTCATCTACTCCCTTCATTTTACAGATGAAAAGATCTGACTGACACGTCTGGCTCTGCAATTGCATGAATTACCCAAAATGTCTGTCATTCACATATCTTTTCCCCAAAGGGGTGCCCACACCTTTCTTCTTTTCTACTTTCTTTTCTTATTTTATAATGGAAGTGCTACTTCCAAAAGTAGAGTGTTCCTTGTCACTAGAAAAATGAAACAGCAACAGAAAGTCTCACAAGCTGAGATGGCTTTATATGGAAAGCAGCCCTCATCCAAAGGCTACCATTTTAATACTGGATCTTCTCCCTAGCCATGGAAGTGCTTTGTAAAGGGTCCCAGATCCTTTCCTTTTTCTGCATTCTTGTACCCATTTAGCTGTCTTCACCTACCTCACCTACCTCAATCCTGTCCTCCTGCTGCTGTAGCCCAAGGCTTTCTTGTTTCTTCTCCTGCATTTTCTTCCCAAAAGTAGCATTTGTAAATCCTTAAGCCTCCACCCTTCTGACATTTTCTTTGAAAACACCGACCTCCCTGGTGCTTAAGACAGCAGGAGATTTCTTCCACAGGTAGGTACTCCACCCTGCTAGAGTTCAGCTCTACCTATATCTTCCTGTCCTGATTGTTCTTATAAAACATCCCCTAGCCCACACCCCACTTCATTCAAATATTCCTTCATGTACATATTCATCCAACTGATGTTTGTTGAAGATCTACTAATGGGGCCCTGGGTGCATATCATTAGATCTTGCCCTTGCCTGCTTTAATGTTACCTCTAGACACCTGCACAGTCCCCATCCGCAATAATAACTGGAAATACACAGGGCAGTCACCAGTTTTGCCTCCTTCCCTAGGGCCTACTTCTCAGTCTAGTCCAGTCCAGACTGGGTAAAGTACCTTGTTCTGACCTCTGGTGGCCAAGAATGAGCCACTTGAGCATGGTCTTCCTGTCTCCATTGGTCTCCAGTAAATGCTGATTGCCAAATCCAGTAAACACTTTGATCCTCCTAGCATGTGACCTTTCTACAGCAGTTGCTGCTTACTCTTACATTTTGAAACTCTTCTCTCCTCCCTGTCTTCTGCATCTCCTCCCCTCTCTACCTGTTTTCTGGACTTTCCTTAACTGCACCTTCTTTGCTAAGACAAAGCGTATCCTTACGCTTTTCATTTTTTCCTTCCCTTCCTCTCACTTAGATTGACTGTTTATTTCCACAGCTCCCACTGTCAACATATTCCTGAGTCTCCTTTCAGTCCCCCACTCTGCCGTCCAGTGTCTTAATTAGCTCTAAAACATCCTCAAGATACACAGTGCTGGTATACACAGTGCTGGTGCTGAATGATCAATGAAACTTAAGTATTATTTATATTGCCATAGCCATCCATGACTTCTTTCTCCTCTGCAAGTCATAATCACTTGCCAAAGCATTTATATCACCTTCTTATCTCTCCCAAACCGCCATCTTTTCTCTGGTCACTTTCCACTTCTCTCTGGTTCCACCTGCATTTACTAACCCAACCCACTTTCTTAACTCCAGCTGACCCCTACCCACCACCAGGAACCTACATGGCAAGAGCAAAAGATTGACTAGTCAGGGGATGGAGTTGTGGCTCAGTGGCAGAGCACTTGCCTTGCACAGGAGGCACTGGGTTCATCCCCCAACACCACATAAAAATAAATAAAGGTATTGTGTCCCTCTACAACTAAGAAAATTTTTTTTAAATGTTCATTAGTTAGATTTACTTTCCTGACCCCACAGTACCCTCTAAGAAATCCATTTGCTTTAGCCAGGTAAGTGAATATTTCTTTACTCCCAAAGTACAATGCTAATCAACAAGTAGGACTGACACTCATTAAATGAAAATGATTTGAAGAGGTTTTTTAAAATGAAAATATATGACAGTTTAACTTTTGCAGCGCAGATAGATCTGATATAATTACAGGCATTCTTGACCCCATACATTAATGATAATTCTTTGGTGGAATTAAAATGGTAGTTCTGTGAGCAGGATCTATACATATTGGATTTTCTCCAAAGCATAATAGTTTTCCAGTTCTATAAACATATGTCTAGTGTACATGAAAGCACTGAGGCAAGAAGTGATTCAAGTTTGACACAAAAAAAAAGTAGATTTTTGTTCTGTAACAATGATAGACTCATAAAATATTAAAACAATAAATAAAAGCACAAAAAGTTTTTTTTAAAACTGAGTCAGAGAAAAATATAGTACCTTTCCACACATCACAAACGTTATATGTAGATTTATACATATAAATACAGTGCTTGTATTCCATTTTATACAAAAATAAAATCACATTGTAAATGCTCATTGATAATCTGGTGTTCTTACTGTACAATATATTTTCATCATTAATGTGTTGAATGGTCTTGCACTGTATAACTCTAGTCATTTAACCAGGACCTTGCTAAAAGTGTTTATAGTTTTTGTTTTGTGTTTGTGCCTATAATATAAATATAATAATACTATAATTATTTCTATCTATGCAGTTTGGAAATTATTTTCTTTTTTATATTTTTGGTTGTAGATGGACACAATACCTTTATTTTATTTATTTATTTTTATGTAGTGCTGAGGATCAAACCCAGTGCTTTATGCATCCTAGGCAAGTGAGCTACAACTCCAGCCCCTGGAAATTATTTTCTTTTTTTAAAAAATATTTATTTATTTTTGTAGTCGTAGGTGGACAGAACATCTTTATTTTATTTTTATGTGGTGCTGAAGACCGAACCCAGTGCCTCACACATGCTAGGCGAGCACGCTACCACTGCACCACAATTCCAGCCCCTGGAAATTATTTTCTTAAATTCCTAGAAGATTAATTGCTAGCTCAAAGGGCACATATTTGCTATTTTCTTTTTTTATACATATTTGCCAAACTGATTTCCAGAAAAATTATTCTCATCTATGATCTTACCTACAGTACATGAGTCTGCCATTTCCCCATATATAACCAGCTCTGGATTTTTACTTTACTTTGAATAGTCTTTAATTTCTCATTGTTTTGAAGTATAGATCTTAAGATTAGATTTAGAGTTAGACAGACCTGGATTTGAAGTGACTCTCCCACATACTAGCTGTGTGACCTTGGACAAACCACTTCAAAATCTCCAAGTTTCAGCATCCTCATCCATAAGATAGGATGCTCTAGCACTCGCCTCAAAGAGTTGTTGCAAAGATTAATGAAATAATGTATGTAAAACACTTTATGTAGTGTTTGACATTTAGAGTTGTCCATGAGAAAGTAAAAATTAGCTCAAACTGAGAAGGTAGAAATCTTCCCAGCTATTCTTCAGGCTGGAATAATAGGCACAGACAAAGCCAGCTGCAGAGTTAACAAAATGCGGTGTCTCCTAAGGACATACTGCAGCTGTATGTCATAATAACCCCCTTCTTCGAGGGACTACTGCTTTCCTATTCACTGAAAAACTTTGTTCTCTAAAATCATAGATATCAGAAATTTCAGTGTTCGTAATTATATCAGTAAGAATGAAGCAACCCTCTCCTGCCTAGAGAATTTAAGTCCTTTTTGACAGACCCGCAGCCTTGATTTTCAACCCAGGTGCAGTGTTTTAGATGAAGAGTTTTTGGAGACATCTGTCTTAACTTTATTATTTCCAAACAACAGAACTCTAAGTCTACTTTGCAGTCCAGACTGGATGTCAACCTTTTTTACACATTCATGCTTTACTTTGAGCCTTTCAAAATTCTGCTTATTCAAGCTGCATTTAAAATCTGCTAAAGGTCATTTACCATCTAGTATGTGTTAAATAGGTATTACATATTCATACAATTTCATTGGAGCATCTTATGCAATTCTTTAACATTTTGAAAATATTTGTTAAATTAACTGTCATTAAGCAATTTGAATGGGATTCCCAACCCACAATAATGATTTTTGATTAAGTTTCTTAGCATTTCTCTCAGTTCTGGTCTACCCTTTATTATTTGGGTGGTAGAACTCTTTGTCCAGGATGTTGATTTTTCAAGCAAAATAAATAACTTGCTATGTCAGTGTTCCATCATCAAAAAATATGATCTCTAGCTGGGCGCGGTGGCTCAAGCCTATAATCCCAGCACTTAGGGAGGCTGAGACAGGAGAATCGCGAGTTCAAAGCCAGCCTCAGCAACAGCAAGGCGCTAAGCAACTCAGTGAGACCCTGTCTCTACATAAAACACAAATAGGGCTGGGGATGTGGCTCAGTGGTCGAGTGCCCCTGAGTTCAGTCCCCAGTACCAAAAAAAAAAAAAAAAAAAAAAAATATATATATATATATATATATATATATATATATACATACACATACATATATGATCTCTGATCTCTTCACCAGATCTTGGTGATTAGTTGCTGTAGCTTTGTTCCGATAATAATTCAGCATAGTTTTTGGTGGTGGTAGTGGTGTAGTACCCAAGGTGCTTAACCACAAGCAACATCCCCAACCCTTTCTATTTTATTTTTTTATTTTTTTATTTTGAGACAGGGTCTCACTAAAGTTCCTTAGGGCCCCACTCAGTTGCTGAATCTGGCCTCAAACTTGCAATCCTCCTGCTTCAGCCTTCTGAGTCACTGGAATTACAGGCATGAGCCACCATGCCCAGCAGCAGTTATTTATTTTAATGTTCTTAGTTCTATGTTAGTTAATTTGCTTTTTAGAGCTAACTACTTAGCAAAATTGTCTTGCTTCATGCTTAGTGGTAAATTCTTCAGCAGTATATGCAGTTCCAATATGTTTGGATCCAATGGCAATATAAGTGTGAACATGTTTAAATGACAAGTCTTCCTTTCCTCAAAGACCACTTCACATCTTGTAGGCTCAACAAGTATCCCACTTCTCCTAGGATGGATGTTATCCAGTCACACTAATCGTAACTCAGAAGATGAAGGTACCATAAAATTTTTTGTCTTTTACATCTGAATTATGAGATTATATCCTCTATGAGAGTCATTCTGGTTATTTTTTATTTTTTACTATTAAAGCTCATTGTAATGAACGCTTTCCTTGCACCCTTCTGAAATTACAAGATAATCTATTTTCCTGAGTATTAACGGTGTGAAACACAGGCGTGCCTCCCTAACATATGTAGGCTTCAATCAGACTTGCTATAGTGGCTGCATCTCAATTTTGAAGTCTGGATGCCAAAGCCAGTTGTACACGTAGGAGGACCAGATTGGCAGTGGCCTGTGTTGTGTGCTCTGGGAGATGCCAGGAGTATCCTCACCCTCCAAGCTTACCATAGTGTCTATAATTTCAACAACTGAAATTCATTCCCTTGGGTTTATAACTTGCTATCTTAGGACAATCTTTAAAAAAAAGTCATTCCTCCTTGATTATGGGTATTGTAGAAAACTGGGAACAATCGAAGTCATTTAGTTGATAAATGAAAATAAGAATTACCCATAGCTCACAACTGGCACACCACTACTGTTAACATTTTGATATTTCCTTCTTTTCCTTTCCTGTACATGAAATTGAAAAGTTGATCTTTTTTATAAAAAAACTATTTTGTTATGCAAGTCTATAGTGAAAGAAATCTGATGAATATAAATTGCAAGCATTTCTCTAAATTTACTTCTAGTTCCTTCATTCATTCAATAGGTATTGTTAAATACTACACACAAAGCATTGAGCTAGACACAGACTTGTGTTATGGAACACATTGTCAGTATATAAATGTGCAAGTATTTTTACAAATCAGTCATCAGACATGAAAACTGTGTATTAACTATTTTATGGTCTAGTTTTCTTTTTCAACATTATTTCTTATAGATTATATATACATATATATCCATATATATATATATCTTAAATTTCCTGGTTTTCTAAGGGTTGTATAGTATCAATTGTATTGATTTCACCATTTCCCTATTATTGAAAATTTGTGATGTTTCTCCCCTCGCCTTGCTTTTGGATTTTTCCTTGGACTTTATTCCTCATTTTAAACCAAATCAAAGGGCATAATGGTACTTATTTGAGCAATCTTCTTTGGAAATACAAATACTCATAGGAGAAGGAGCAAATCACCTGTGCCTTAGGCTTCTCATGGATGCAATGAAGCAGATGTTTCAGGGAGGTAGGAGTAACTGAGAGAGGTAAATGTCATGGAAGGGATGGCCACTAGAGATGAACTTTACCCTCTTTATAGCTCAGCCAGCCTTCCGGAGAGCAACAGAATGGTTGCTAGGAGTGACATCCTGTCACCATCTTTAAGTGGAGGATTGCACCACCTACAAGGTCTGGGAGGGCAAGAACCTCTACATCCAACATAAAACTAACAGCTTTAGTCTTCGTTAGATTTGGCTTTCCAAAGAAGAACCCATACTTTCAGGTTGATGTGCTGATGCAGCTACACAACTATTCATACACCGATCCAAGCCTTTGTATGTCTGCTGATCAATGATGACTGACGTTTCTGTGAAGATGGGCCCTTCCAGCTGCTAGGGCTGCGGAACTGGAATCTGCTAAGGCAGGTAACACGTTGGTGAGGGCGTGCAGTGATGGCCATCAGTGCTCCCTGAAGAGTTCCCAGAGGTTCCTGCTGAGGGAGTCCTGCATGGAGCCCCTACACAACTCATGCAGGGCTGGCCAGCTCCTGGCCAAAACTTCCTTGCACTCCCACAACACCACTGACCTCCAGACAGCACCAAATTCAAGCAGGCAGCAGTAGAACCTCCTGCATGGCTGTCCGGTGACAAGGGCCCACTCCTTCAGGTTGGTGGGAATAGGGTGACATAGTCCTTTCTCACCTTTCAGGACTACCCAAACACTCCTGCTTAAACAGAGTTAAGACATGAAAAACCTAAGAAAGAGAAATTCATAGTTATTTTTCCTCAATCCGAAAGGCAAGCTTACAGGCCCAAAGTTTTAAAATAGGAGAATCATTAAGTACAGATTTCATTCAGAATTCACTCATACAACATTTAATAAATATTCACTAAAGGGGCTGGGGTTGTGGCTTGGTGGTAGAGCACTTGCCTAGCATGCATGAGGCACTGGGTTCGATTCTCAGTACCACATATAAATAAATAAATGTCCATCAACAACTAAAAAAAGAATTAAAAAAACATTTTTTAAAAAAATTTACTAAAAGCCCATTACGTTCCAAACAGTATTCTAAGTGTTGGGAATGCTGTTGAAAATCTCTGTCCTAAAGAGCTTACATTACAAAAGAAACAGAAAAATGAATAAAAAAGTAAATAAATGAGGAAAGGTTCTATATAAATAGAATATGTAAACTACAAATATTAATGCTAAAATAATTCAATGTGTTAATCACTGAATCACTCTCAAAATTTCCCTTTATTACTAAACTGAATAAAAAAATCTAAGAATTTTCTTTAGCTCAGTTTAACAGTCTTAAGTATCTGTACCCAACAGTGGCCCAGAAAGCTCTAAAGACTGAAAAGAGGGGCTCCCTGTGCTCAGGCACTCATGTTTGAGTAGGGAAGCACTAACCACAGTAGTTGGTTCTTGTAGTACATATTTTCATTCAGGGACAAAGTTAGCATGTGCCAAGAATGTGTTTCAAGCTCAAAGCATCCTGGATCCACAAGCTGAGAACTTACATGTAGGTATTTTTTGATGAATGTTTAAAGCTATGATTCCAGGAAAGAGTTCATTTCACTCCTCTGCCCCTCCACACACCCACACTCTTCCCTTGCCTCCTTCTCCCCTGATTATTCTACCTCCGTGAGCTATCAGAGAGTTTGCCATCTCCTTGCTTTCCTACGGTCCCCAATGTCAGGACACTCTGGGGACACTTCCCCTTGGCTCTTTCCTCATCTAATTGGACTGAATTTCCTACATCTACAAACTCCTAAAGCAAGAAAAGGATCTTGGTAAAACTTACTTATATTACACATTAAGCAATTGAGGCCCAGAGAACTTAAGTACTTATCCCATGTCAAATGGCAAGTAAGTTTCTTCCTACAAAAGGCATTTTTGCTGAGGTGAGCCTAGGGGAAGGGGAAGGTTTTCAGGAACAATGTTTCACAAATTTAAAAGAGCTTGCTTGCCTGCTTCTCCCTTTTAAAATAAAATGGAAGACGACCCCTCAGTTAATCAAATAAAAGTAATGCAAAGAGCAATAAAATCACCTGGCCATCTAGAGATGTAGGGCTGGACTCAGAATTATAAGTGGTTAAGAAGTGAGCAGTGGGGGATCTCGGCCAACTCCCTTGTGGAAGTCAGCTGATAGGAAAAGAAGATAGTAATCAAGAACTTAAATGAAAACCAGAGGATTATCATTTCAGTGTATGAGAGACATGAAAATGTTGGTGGGCAGAAGGTAAAATCATTTATTAGAAAAGATTGAAATTGCAAGAAAGGGAAATAGTTGACCAAACAAGATTCGGGGCAATGGAAGGGGCTGAAATTAAAGCCATGAGACATGACTACTTGGCTTATTCTACCATAAACTGTATATTTGACTCTAAACTCCATGAAGACGAGGACCACATTTGGTTCTGTTCACCACTGTATTCGTGCTTGGCATACTGTAGGAACTCTGTAATCATTTGCTGGAAAAACAAATGAATGAACAAATTATAAAGAATCTCCCTGTGCTGTACTTATGTTCTCAGTAGCCGAAGTTTAGGTCCAAAGTAAAGAAGGTGAGGGAAAGAAGGCATAAAGGAAAGGAGGTTGAAATATAAGATGCCTGCTTTGGCCTCTTTGGTCAGTGTACTGGATGACATCCAGGAAACCAAGACAAATTGTCAGTAGAGACTGCCATACAGAGAAACTGACAGTTCTGGTGACTTCAGTGCTGATGTTAATTGGAACTGTACATTATAGCACAAAGTTATTTATCATCCTGAGTTCTGAATGCCAAGTGAAATTTATCATGTAGATCTTTATATGAATAATAGAGTAGTTGGTGCCCTTGATAGAAATTTTACCCAAAATGTAGAGCAATTATACCTTGATGTGAGGGTGATATTCAAAATATTTAAAAAATGGTATGACTCAGAAACTGACCAAAAAACCAGCCTTATGTAACCAATGTGGCCATACCTGCCCATACCATCAGAACACGTCTGTCACTTATATTGATGCTCAGAGAACAATAGCACCAAGTTTTTAGGAGCTCTTCTGCTGGGTAGAAAAGAGAGTGTACAAAGCAGTGTTGCATGCTACCTGAGAAGCTTCTTCCCCATAAAATCTTAGCCTGATACTTGACTATCCATTAGATGAGAACCTTACTCACTGTCCTTCAACTTTGTCCTCCATACTTCAGCAAACCTCCTTGACTCTTCTAGCTCTGGAGTCAGAAGTACCTGTGTGAGACCTCCCTCCATTAATCCATGCCACTTACCTTCACTACCATGTCCCCAATATCTGCCACCCAACCCAATCACATACCTAACAGACCAGGTTCTTGATAAAACTTAACCACAGAAAAGACCCAGAAAATTTTATGACATAGAGAAATGCTGGTGTAAAACTAAGCTTCAGGAAGTTCCAGACTAACAAAAATACTAGAAGATTGTAAAATTCACTGAATTTTCTGTGGGTAGTGTAATGAGACTCTACCTCTAATTGTTTCTCCTTTTGTTATTATTAACACATATTAATTCTACAAATTAATGGGTTTCACTGTGACATTTCTCTGCATGCATATATCATGTCCATCCTCCCTTCAACCCTCTCTTTGCCCCTTGCCCAATAAAAAGTCTCCTTCCTATTTCATAATAGTCCCTCCTCCTCTAATTATGAAAGATGGAAAGCCAAATACAAGGATGATACACTTCTGTTCATTGTTTATGGGATTAAGGATTTCTCTGTGCCCTACATGGTATTTTGTACTATAAAACTAAAGGAAGCATATCTGATGGATGGCCTCTGAAACACAAGGAATGTGTTAGTCAACAACTTGTAAGTGTTACATCCACAGCCCCCTTGTGCGAAGGCAGTGGGATAGGTTGCTGAAAGATCAAAGAAAATACCTGGAAACAGCAATAGCAGACAGGCTGTACTGAGAAATACTTAAAGGGAAGGTCCAGTGGCAAATAGGCGGAGCAGAGCACCTCCATGATGCTGTGCCAAGCAGCGCCTCCTCTCCTTCGTGGGGCTTTGTCCTGTGGCTAGATGAGTGACATATCATATCCTTTCCACAGTGCCCTCAGTTCTGCACCAATCACCCCTGAGGTTTTATATGCTAGGCTGCGGAGGCGATGACATCATCAGCATTAGCTTGCTTAGTCTGCTTGTATGACCAGCATCCCAAGGAGCAACTCTCCTGGCATACTCCCAGAAAGCAACTTTCTACAAATAATATTAGCTTGTCCTAGTTCCCAGGGTGCATGAGAGAAAGTGTCCTTTAAGATAACATTTATCTAATCATTCTGGCCTGAGCACTCCTTTTGTTCCCTTGGCTTGGCTAGGTTCTTGGGAGCTGAGAGGGTGTCTCATGAACTTAATATTTTACTGTCTTTTTCTTTAAGGATGACACACTCCAACTCCCTTGTTCCTGAACACCCTCACTGTATTATTGAGCCCATATTCTGGATGTCCCTTGGGTGACACAAGATGTACATTGCAGCTAAACCCCACAAGGGCAATAAAGAGAACAGCAGAATGTAATAAGTCCTGCTATAAGAGCAAGTCAACTGAACACAACATATCTCCAGGTAGCAGGAAGAGACCAAGCAGAGAGAGGATCAAGACTAAGTTTGTCTATAGCAGTAATAAGTAATTCATTTAGGACTAAATATACATTATAATATTATCAGAGATTTATACACAATGATCTGTTTTTATGAGTGCATAGATACCCGTGTGCTGCAGTCAGCCTAGTGCCACTCTGTTTTAAAGTACCACCTTTCACATTTGGGTGGTTTCTAATTAAGCAAAGATATATAGCTCTCTGTGAGTATTGTTTAAGGTGGCAGTGGTATGTCTGGCTAAAGCTTCATTCTGGTACTAAATGTAAATACTTGCTGCTTAAGGAGAAAGTATGGGACATAGCTAAAACCATCAGGCAGCTGGAGTCACTCCATGCCTTAGCTTTTACCATGTCCCCATTAGTAGGGATTGTAGACCAAGTGGGAAGTATGTGGGCTGGTATATAAGTATGTGGGCTCCCCCAAGTATATCAGCTGATCCAGTTATAAGGCAGGCATGGCCATCCATGGGTGCCACGTGCCCACAATCATCCCCAAGGGGAGAAATATGCTCCTACATGCTGTTTGACTTTGCCAACCTACACAGTCAATGTCTTTGACTATAATGGTTACATTACATTGATGACTGGGGTCCATTCTCTATTTAGAGAAGGCAGAGGGGATTACCTCCATCATTTCTTTCTATATAGAGAGTAACTTTCCTTTTCATTTTCACCTGTGTTGCATTTAGCCACCTTAAGCCACTGAACACACTATACCCCTGCAAAGCCTGTCATGTCCATTTGTTCCTGCACCAAGAGGAAAACATGATAGTTGGTGTCCTTTAAAGAAGGCAAATTTACACTCAAGCCCATAGGGCAGTTATCTAGCTGTGTCTATAATCAGCAGGTGTTATTCCAGCTTAAAATCCACTCCCATTGCATAAAGGTGGCCAGTGGCAGATGCCAGGAGAGACCTGTGGAGGACAGACACAATTCACTGCACAACCAGCATTTCATTTTATATTGCACCTCCACAATAGTACTTGCCCATTCTGTAAACAGATTAGCTCTCCAGACAAAATGTGAGATATTTTTAAGAGGTGTTAATAGAAGAAAATCTTAATTTTTTGATAATATATAAGAAACCTGATCATTCTAAGAATAATGTTGGTCTGTGGCTTATCCCTAGATTTACAATACCGTATTTACAATATTGTACTTACAATACTGTATTTCTGGTCTCATGGATCATTTTTTCCACGTGCCTAGAAACCATCAAGGCCCTAGTTGCCATTCCTTTAGCCAATGGACTATAGGGACTCCCAGTGGCAAATCCTACAGCAATGGCAACAGCAAAGTATTTTGTGTTCCCAGTTTGGGGATGTAAGTGTGTTCTGTGTGGTCTCTTTGGGAGTACGTGCCTGTGCAGTCCAGGCCTTCCGACAGGGCTATGGTCTGACAAAGTCAACCTGTCATCATTGCCTCTCTCAAGTTACCTGCTCATCACACAAAGCATTGCTCATGCTGCTTCGTGGAACAGCAGAGTATGAGTCACATACATACCATGTCTGAATGTTTTGGTGGGACCCCCGACTTCGCTATGGACCAGAGATCTCTCCTTGTGGCCCATCTTCCTACGTATTCCAGCAGTCACATCTTTAGATGGCATGTTTTCTAGCCTCCAAGCTGTAGTTTATCTGGCGTGGGTTTGTTTGTTTGTTTGTTTGTTTAATATTTTTTTCAGTTGTAGATGGACACAATATCTTTATTTTATTTATTTTTATGTGGTGCTGAGGATCGAACCCAGTGACTCACACATGCTAGGCAAGCGCTCTACCACTAAGCTACAATCCCAGCCCCGTTTGTTTGTTTTTTAATTTTCATTTATTTTTTATTGCTTGGCAAAGAAGTATGGCCATGTGCCACAACATGATGCATGGTCAGCTTCAAACATGGAAATTACCTCCAAATGTCTTTCCATATCTTTATCCCCTTCCACAGTTGTGACCGAAAACCTGGGGATAGAGACTTGTTTGTTGACTTGCCATGGCCATGAGCCTTGCTTGGACCCATGAAGGTAGCTGAAAACATCCAATTCTTACAGCTGGACTAATAATCCCAAGGCTCATAGTTACTTTATAGCTATTTTTGTTTGGAAAGAGGGCTGAAGGTGTTCGGGTTCCAAGCCCACTGGGCTTTCTCTTTTACAAAATTATACAATGGTTTTAACATTTGTGCTAAGTATGGAATGGAAGGATACCAGCAAGGTCGCCCAGAAAGATCGGCAACTCTTTGGAAGTAGTTGGGGTAGGGAAAGCTAGGACTTCATCTACAACACCATCTGGTACCACTCTAGCCTTACCTAACCACAGAACTCTTAAGTATTTTACAGACAGTATGGGTCTTTGCAACATGAAGCTATTGATAGCCCATCCTCTTTTTTGGCAATGTGCCACCACCATTTTCCCTGCCTCCTCTAGGTGGGGAAAAGACTCAGACATTAATATCATATCATTAATATCATAAGACATCAATACTACTAGGCTTTGTCCACTGGGTCAGATCTGCCACCACCATCCCATGACATATGGTTGAGCTATATAAACAGCCTTGGGGAAGAACATTGAAAACTCCATTTTTGCCTTTCCCATGTAAAACAAATTGCTACTAGTTTACCTTATTAGATTCTTTATTTCCTTTACACTCTTTCTTCCACTTTCCAATCCATACTCCTTATCCCTCACTTCCTATTTTTTTCTGTTTCCTCCCATATATATCAGCTACCGCCTGTACCACTTGAGACATGGGAAAGGCCACTAAAGGGTTCAGAATTGAAACCATAGCTCCATGATGTTACTTCTGAGCCATTTGAAGAATGGTGTCCTTCACTCCTGCTGTGAATGTTACTCTATCAAGACAAATGTAGCTCACTGCATAAATGAACTGCTTCATTGCTAACTCTCTCAGGAGGTCTTGCAAGTCTTCCATGAGTAAATCCCCCACATTGGACCAAACATTTTTACAGGCAGGTATCAAACAGGATAATAAAGAGATAGCTTGATTCTCATTAACAGCTGGATATAAATGTTGCTGTAAGATAGGGTGTGCGAGACTAAGGAGATTTTATTCATTTCACACCTGATAGGAACATTCCTCAGCACCAGTGTCCCAAAACTACAACAGTCATCCCACTACCTTTCCCTGGCTTTCTGCCTAAACTTTCCCCCCAGTTCTACCCATTCAGCAGCAGTGTAATCACTCATGAGGATATGCTTATGCCAGATGGGAGGGAGCAGATTCTCAACATCCATCCCACCAATCATCTCTGATCTGTCTTTACTTTTTGAGTTACAACCACTCTGGTCCTTAGAATGGACACCACAATTGGATCATACCAGTTCTCATTCTCTTCTGAGGTGCTGGGGTCACATGGGTCCAATTTATGAGGATTCCAATCCTTTTGAGAAATTATCATCCTTAACTCTAGCTCATGATAGATGTTTACCTTTCAGTTCAGCAAAGTGGCAGGCTAGAGTTTCTAAATTCTCAGTACTCTTCACACAAGCAACTAACGACTCAGTAGTCCTTGCTTGAGGTAAAGGTACTTCATGCCACAGTTGAATTGCTCCTGAAGTTATCTGACATAGGCTTGGATCTGAAGCTCCACCTCTGTTACCACACTCATTGCTGTGAGGAGGGGGACACCCCATAGCCGCTGCTATTTTACATGGTCCTTCCTTTTGCTTTAGACCATACTGCTTGCTCATGAGCACTATTTCCCCTAGTCCCTGGGGCTTTTAGGGGGGCATCTCCAGCTTTTCATGTTGACCCCCAAGTATCCATAATAGCCACCACTCCCACATACACGAAAGGTAGAAGTTCCCCCCAGAATATGTCCCGTTCTCAACTGCCACAGTCTTGGAACTCACAAGATCTCTTCAGTCTCCTGGATGGCTTGCTCGTTGTCACATCCACTGACCAGTTGTGCCAGGGTAGTGAGACAGATTGATGAAAGATCAAAGAAAATACCCAGAACGGTATAGGAGACATAAAAATTTTATTGAGAAATGCTTAAAGAGAAAGTCCAGTGGCAAACAGGCGGAGCAGAGCACCTCCATGATGCTCTGCCAAGCAGCACCCCCTCTCCCTCATGGGGCTTTGTCCTGTGGTTAGATGAGTGACATATCATATCCTTTCCACAGTGCCCTCAGTTCTGCACCAGTCACCACTGGGGGGGTGGGGGTTATATGCTAGGCTGCAGAGGCGATGACATCATCAGCATTAGCTTGCTTAGTCTGCTTGTATGACCAGCATCCCAAGGAGCATCTGTCCTGGCATACTCCCAGAAAGCAACTTTCTACAGATATATTAGCTTGTCCTAGTTCCAGTGTGCACGAGAGAAAGTCAGATAACATTTATTTAGTCATTCTGGCCTGGGCACTGTCTTTGTTCCCTGGGCTTGGCTAGGTTCTTGGGAGCTGAGAGGGGTATCTCAGAAGCATGGTATTTTACTGTCCTCCTTTTAAGGATGACACAATAGTCAATTGCTGCAACTGTTCCAACTCCTATGGAATGTGGAACATATTCCATAGGACTACAAATAATCAATCATTCAAAAGCATCCTAGGCTAAATTGTGTCCTCCTAAATTTGTACATTGAACCCTTAACCCCAGGACCTCCAAATGTGACTATATTTGGAAATAAAGCCTTTAAAGGGGTAATTATGTTAAAAAGAGGCTATAAGGGTGGGCCCTAATCCAATTTGTCAATAGTCTCTATAAGAAGAGGAAATTTGGAGCCGGGTGCGGTGCCGCACGCCTGTAATCCCAGCACTTTGGGAGGCTGAGACAGGAGGATTGTGAGTTCAGAGCCAGCCTCAGCAACGGCGAGGCGCTAAGCAAGCAACTCAGTGAGACCCTGTCTCTACATAAAACACAAAATAGGGCTGGGGATGTGGCTCAGTAGTCGAGTGCCCCTGAGTTCAATCTCCAGTACCAAAAAAAAAAAAAGAAGAAGAAGAAGAAGAGGAAATTTGGACATGCAAAGAAACCAAGGATGTATGCAAACATAAAGAAGAAAAGGCCATCAGAAGACACAGCAAGAAAGTGGCCATCTCCAAGTCAAGAAGAGAGGCTTTAGGAAAAAACAAGTCTGCCAATACCTTGATCTTGGACTTTTAGCCTCTAGAACTGTGAGAAAACTGCTATCTGTTTTTCTGTTTTCTGGTTACTGGTCAGTAGTATTTGGTTATGGCAGTCTAAGAAGACTAACCCCAACAGGAATTTACTGCAAGTGGGCTACAGTGGTGAAATCTCCTGTTGGACTGCAACCATTGAAAGCAAGGCCCATCTTCTATTTCTTTGTGTTCTATTGTACTCTTTCTTCATATTCCCCCCAAAGCCCAGTAAAGTTCTCTTTACAGAGTGGGGCCTCAGTACAAGTTTTTTCTTAGTACAAATTTGGGGGAGGGGGTACCAGGGATGGAACCCAGGGTGCTTAACCACCTCTTATTTTTTTATTTTGAGACAAGGTGTTGCTAAGTTGCTTAGGGCCTTTTTAAGTCACTGAGGCTGGCCTCAAACTTGCGATCCTCCTGCATCAGCCTCCCAAGTCACTGGCATTACAGGTGTGTGCCACTATGCCCAGTTACTTAGTACAAATTTGAAAAAAAAAAAAATTGTAGTTGTAAATGGACAGAATGCTTTTATTTTGTTTTTAAAATTTTTTTTAACATGGTGCTAAGGATAGAACCCAGAGTCTCACACATGCTAAGCAAATGCTCTGCCACTGAGGTACACCCCCAGTCCCCAGTTTTTTACTTGATTATATACTAAAAAGTCTAAGACATACTCTGTACTTCCAAGGTGCTTGAAAACTGGTAATAGAGCTAAGACAGACACAACACAGTAATTAGCAAAGCCGGGAAAGACATGAAGGGATAAAGCACTGAGGGAATCCACAGGGGACTCTGAGTGCTTCAAGACCAGACCTTGAAAGACACCTAGGCCAGGTGGAGTGGCACATGCCTGTAGTTCCAAGTATTTGGGAGGCTTAGGCAAGAGGATTACTTAAGCCCAGGAGCATAAGACCAGCCTGGACAACATAGTGGGACCCCATTGGAAGAAGGGAAGGAATGAAGCAAGGGAGGGAAGAAGACTAGGATTCAAGAAATGGAGGACGTTCCTAGAAGAGAGAAGAAGGGCTGGGACTGGGCTAATTGCCCAGCATGTTTGAGGCTCTGAGTTTGATCCTCAACAAAAAAGGAGAAAGGGGAGAGAAAGGAAGGAAGAGGGAGGAAGGGAAGGAAAGAGGGAGGAAGGGAGAGTGAGGAAGAGAGAGAGAGAGAAATGTAAGTAAAAATAGAGAAATTGAAAATACCTTGTTTTAGTCAGCTATTTTCACTGCTGTGACCCGACCAGCACAATTGTAGAGGAGGAAAGGTTTATTTAGGGGCTTACAGTTTCAGAGGTCTTACTTAGTCCATAGAAGGCCAGCTCCATTCCCTGGTGAGGCAGGACATGGTGATGGGAGAGTGTGGCGGAGGGAAGCAGCTCACACCAGGAGCAGGAAGCAGAGTGATTCCACTGCCTAGATACAAATGTACGCCCCACAGCCACGCCCCGGTTCCGCCTCCTCCAGCCCCTCTCTACCACTTCAGTTACCATTCAGTTAATCCCACGAGGGATTAAATAACTGATTAGTTTAAGGCTCTCACATTGCTTCTGTGAACCTTCTTGCATTGTCTCACAAGTGAGCTTTTGGGGGACACCTTACATCCAAACCAGAACACTTTACTTTCTCTTAATGGGACAGCACAAAATTGTTCCGGCTACAGAAGCATCTTTTGGAGAGTTTTGAACACTAGTCTTGTACTCAGGACTTGATCCTTGTGCTATCTCCCTTCTGGAACTAGAGAAACTCAGATACTATTCCCAGCTGGATCTGGGAGCTGAGGAAGGGTAAGCGACAAGGAAAGATTGGTATGTGGAATTGCAAAGTAGAGGGTGGAGGAAGATTAAGGGACAGCAAAGTGGTGCATGGCTAGGATCAGGATACCTGAATCACAGAGGCGGAACTAGCACTAAGGTAACCAGACCGACCTAGAGGTGCTGGGGCAGAGCCGGCCTTGAAAGAAAGTAAGAAGCACACGCAGAACAACTCCCTCAGGGCCGAGAATGTGGCACAGGAGCTTTATGGGAGCCTTGGCCAGGGATGGGGAGGGTGCTGTTAAGAGGGTGGAGGCATTCTGATGACATGTAGATGAGAAGTCCCTGTGAAGGTTGTGGACCAGAGGCCAAGAAAATGGTGTTTTAGAAAGCGAATTAAGCAGCATTATAGGACTAGCATATCACAGATGCATATCAAGACAGATGGAATAATTATGAAAGTCTTTTTGAAAACACCCTATTTGATTTATCTTTGCTCACCATAATGCCTAACAGGCAGTGCTTACTCAATAAATGTAAAATATGAAACAAAGGCCCTCTGCAAAAGGATTGCTTTTGTCCTTAGACTAAGAATATCTCCTACAATAAAGCAATAAATTAATATCATTGTTTCTATCTCAAATTCCTGTGAGTTTGGACAATGTGAATCACTTTTGTGCAGCCTAATTATTCCTGGGTGAACTAATGGAACTGAGTTTCTAAATCCTGCAGGCTGAAGATCTGATGCAATCAATTCTTTGGTTGCATCAAGCAAATTCTTTGTATTGAGTTAAAATTAATTCATTGGAAAGATATAGGGCAGGTCAGAGAATGAAAAGATTTTTTTGAATCATTTGACTTTAGGTAGCCAGAATCAAAGCAACCTCAGTGATCTTTAGCAGGGACTTGCAAACTCTTCCTATGGTGCTTTCCAATACCAGAGTTTCACCATCTTCTGTGTCTTTGTTTCTCAGCTCAAAATTCACATTCCTGGGATAAAAATGATATTGATCAAGCACAGATCAAGCATCAATGCCTGTGTTGGAAGTGGACAGCAGGGTTTTGTTATTGACAAGCCCATTAGAACCACATATTGGATATCCAGGGGCAGTCCCCAAGGAAGGACTTTTAGGCAGACAAAAAATAACTGGACACTTCCACTTATATATTCACCCTCAAGAGAGTTTGAAGAGGTGCTTGGACAAGATGCCACTGAAGGACCCTTCTACCCCTGAGAAGGCTACACATTGGAATAAATATTTGTTATTCTAGAGACCAAATCCTACAGATATTGATGAATCCATGGACTGTATAGCATATCTATAAAAGCCTTATTTCCTAGAATTTTTAATATTTTCTCAGTATGACTACATAATATGGACAATTTAAAATTTTAAATTCTAGTATAAACTAATATATTATCAAGTTTAGGATACATTTAAGAAAGTGCACAAATCAAAGAATTTCCCCAAGGTGAACAGTATGTATAATCAGAACCCGATGGAGAAATAGAATATAACTAGCACCTCAGGAGGTCCTCTTTATGCTCTCTTCCGCTCACTTCTTCCCAGGAAAGATAACCACCAAACGAACTTCTATCTCCACTGGTCAGTTTCATTTGCTTCTGAGCTTTACATAAATTGAATTGTGTATTGTATGCTCTTTTGTGTCTGGTTTCTTTCATTCAGCATTACATTTTATAAGAGTCATTCATGATGCTACAATTAGTTTATTCATTCTCACTGCTGTAGTATTTCTTTTATGAATACACCACTGTTTATCTGTTCCAGTGTTGATGGACATTCTTTCCAGTTTCCAACTATTATGAGTAGTGGTGATATGAACTCGTTTCTGGGTAAATATCAACAAGTGGAATTTCTAGCTCAGAGTATGTATAGGTAGGTAATACAGACAATTATTCAAAATGGTTGTGCAGATATACAATTTTGAGAGCAGTATGTAAGAGGTCCAGTTATTCCACATCCTTGACATTGCGTCTGAGTGTCCCCTTAATTTTAATCATTCTGATACGTGTGTAGTACTTCACTGTGGTATTAATTTCTGTTCCTCAGATACTAAAGAAGTTGATCATCTTATCATGTATCTTTATAGGCCATTTGAAATTCTCTCTTGAGAGGTGCCTGTCAAAGTCTTTTGTCCATTTTCTTATTGGGTTGTCTCTCTTTTTTAAATTGATCCCTAAAAGTCCTTTATATGTTATGAGTCATTTTGTGGATATATGTATTAAAAATATCATCTCCCATTTTGTGCTTTTCCTTTTTACTCTCTTAATCATGTCATTGGAGCTGGGCACCGTGGCGCAAGCCTGTAATTCCAGCACTTAGGGAGGCTGAGACAGGAGAATTGCGAGTTCAAAGCCAGCCTCAGCAAAGGCGAGGCACTAAGCAACTCAGTGAGACCCTGTCTCTACATAAAACACAAAATAGGGCTGGGGATGTGACTCAGTGGTCGAGTGCCCCTGAGTTCAATCTCCAGTACCAAAAAACAAACAAAAACATGTCATTGGATGATCATAAATTCTCAGTTTTAGTGCTTTTCAATTGACTTTTCCTTTATTCTTAGTGTTTTTAATGTTTGAAAAAAATCTTTGGCAGAGAATTTGTAATAGTTGGGAAAACAATGATATGTTCATAAAAAAAAAACTTTAAAAAGTAAGGATAAAAACATAGCATTTGCCAGGCAAGGTGGTGCACGCTTATAATGCCAGCATTTGGGGAAACTGAGGCAGGAGGATCGCAAGTTCAAAGCCAGCCTCAGCAACGGCGAGGTCCTAAGCAACTCAGTGAGACCTTGTCTCTAAATAAAACACAAAATAGGGCCCAGGATGTGGCTCAGTGGTTGAGTGCCCCTGAGTTCAATCCCCGGTACCCCTCCATGCTCCCCAAAAAAAGAAAAGAAAAAAAGACATAGCTAGTGCTATAAAAAATAAAACCCTAAGCATACAACTTCTCAAACATGAGTTAGATTGATTCCTTGGTTATGTAACAGTGTGACAGACAAGGTCATATGTTCCGCATCAATGAAAGCAGCTCTGCTTTTTCTCCACATAGCTTCCAAGGCTGCTCTAGTCATTTCAGCATACAGAAACATGCGAGGAAGATTCTTATGGGCCAAGCCTACACAATGACCTTCATCATTTCCACTCATGTTCAACAAACTAGACATCTAACTTCAAGGAAAGAAAGGAATGTATTCTAGGATACTAAGCATGCTGGTGAACGTCTGTCAGTCTCTGCCATGGGGCTGAGGTTCATTCAGGCAGAGACCTATTTTGTTTCCCATTGCCCGTTGTGTGCCTGATGTGTAGTAGGCACTCAGTAAATGTTTGTTGAATAAATGCTAACCAGAAAGACCTAAACCCTAAGCCCAGCTTTGCCACTGTCCAATTGGTTAATTTAGACAAGTTACTTACATTTCTTGAGCCTGTTACTCCCCCCACAATGGAGATGAAAATATGACTGTGATCTGCTTCCTATGACACACTAGCCAGGAGTGGGAATAGGTAATAGCTGAAAATACACCAAAAAATAATAACAGTTACTATTTCTCTGGTTCTGCCTCCTTCCCAATATTTGTGAAATACATCTCTTTGGTTTTCTCCCAAATAGCTCTGAGTATGAGTTAGGAACTTGTAACCAGGCAACAGTGGTTGTCTTATATGTATTCTTTAAAAAATAAAATCATAGATTCTTAGACTGGGGGATGGCTCAGTGGTAGAGCACTTGCCTCACAGGTTCCTGGGTTCAATCTTTAGCACAAAAAAACAAAAATTTCCATATTCCTGAAGAACTATAGTCATCCAAGCAGTTGATGAAAGCTGTCATTTCCTTGTTTTCTGGCTCTTGCACTCTGGGCCAGATGGGACAGACTAGATGAGCAAGGCCTGGGCTGAGGCTATATGTGTCCAGTACCTTTGTGCTTCAAGGTCACTGTGTGCTCTCTGCTCCCATAGTAGCTCCAGAACCCAATGGTAGCCTTCTGCCACATAAGCTGCCCAGCAAGCATGTCTCAGATCATATTATTTTGCCTTAATATCTTCCAAGTTTATTTGTTTTTGCTCTTTCGTTCAATCTCAATAAACTAAGGCAGGAATCCCCAGAGTAAAATTAGCATATAATGTTAGTTACAGGCACTTGCAATATTTGACAGCCCCTCTATTTTCACTTAAAACTTGCCTCATTATCTTTTTTTTTTATTTTTAATTTTTGTACTGGGGATTGAACTCAGGGGCACTCGACCACTGAGCCACATCCCCAGCCCTATTTTGTGTTTTATGTAGAGACAGGGTCTCACTGAGTTGCTTAGCACCTCACCATTGCTGAGGCTGGCTTTGAACTTGTGATTCTCCTGTCTCAGCCTCCCAAAGTGTTGGGATTAAAGGCATGCGCCACTGCGCCTGGCTTTTTAAAAAAATTTTTTTAGTTGTAGATGGACACAATACCTTCATTTTATTTATTTATTTTTATGTGGTGCTAAGGATTTAACTCAGTGCCCCACACATGCTAGGCAAGCGCTCTACCACTAAGCTACAACCGCAGCTCCTCCCATTATATTTAGAATGAGTTCTTTCTCAGAACATCCTGTATTGTTCAAGCAAATAGATCCCCTCCCCAACAGACTTCTAGATGTTCCTAGATCTGTTTGAACTCTAGGCTTAATCCAATTTAGGTGACTAAACTGGGTCTCCTTGAACACCACCTCCACCATTTTCTTCTTTGCAGGATTGAATAGGAGATAAAATAGGTGAAATACTAGAGTATCAAGAAAGTACACAAGAATGACTTTATGTCCTTTGCCAGTAAATTGCTGGATCTCGGGACTAGCGTGCTAAATGAAATAAGCCAATCCCAAAAATACAAAAGTTGAATGTTTTCTCTGATATGTGGAAGCTAACTCACAATAACCCCAGGGTGAGTGGGGGAGTAAAAGTTCAGAGCAGACAAAGGGGAAGAAAGGGAAGGGAGGGGGGATAGGAAAAGGAAAGACTGTGGAGGCCTGGGGTTGTAGCTCAGTGGTTGAGCACTTGCCTAACACATGTGAGGTGCTGGGTTCGAGCCTCAGCACCACATAAAAATAAACAAATAAAACAAAGGTATTGTGTCCATCTATAACTAAAAAGAAGAAGAAAAGGCAGACAGTGGAATGACTCTGACATAACTTTCCTATGTACATATATGAATATACCACAATGAATCTCACCATTGTGTACATCCATAAAAAATTAAAAAATAACTATGGGTAAATGGCAGAAAGATCAATAGAAGGAAGGAAGCAGGGGGTGGGGAAAGACAAGGGGAAGGAGAGGTACTAGGGACTGAATTAGAACAAGATCTATTCCATGCTTGCATAATTACATAAAAATGGATTCTACTGTTATGTATAACCAAGAAGAACCAATAAAAAATAAACAAAAGAAGGTGCACAATAAGTGTTGGTTCCTTTCATATCCCTTACGGTTGAGTGCCCCTGAGTTCAATCCCAGGTACCTGCCCCCCACAAAAAAAGTAGACTAACAGGATGGCCAGCAAAAGAGGCCAGTTGCAAGAGAGGTTGATGAGTGGTCAGAGGGTGGTCAGTAGAGTATTGCCGTTTAGGATTTCAAGAGGCTGAGTGAAAGGCCTTTGTGGGGAGGGTGAGGTCCAAGCACATAGGGAAAATGGCACTGTGTTTCTTTTTTTTTTTTTTTTTTTTTG